>RDPX01000028.1:2895569-2908885 GCA_003991215.1 Morbakka virulenta | reverse complement strand
CGGGGCACTTGGAATGATCAAGAAGGGAACTGAAAAATACATCTCGAAAGTGCCAGGCGAACATAAGCTCCAAGAAATTCAGAAAATCGTCCTTACTAGCACGGCTCATATTCTCCGTAAATTTCTCACAATTTGAATTTTATCTCCATTAAACTTGTCCCATTCTTTTTAAAACCTTTACCCACCTTAGGTCACCGGGGTGACTCGGTGGGTAATTGTATGTATTGCAAACCAAAAGAAAATCATAATATACATAATATTACATAATATACATAATACATAATATACATAATAATAATAATAATAATAATAATAATAAAAACCATACCTAAGGTACCTTCACACAATTGCACTTTCAGAGAGGACGACCGGGGATTGGCACAAGGCCTAATACCTCAATAATGCTCCACGACTTACAAAAATATATATAGATTCTTCGGCTCCTCCACAGATTTCAAATATCCTGATAGTCTTAATTGGAGGGAATCTGCTACTTCAACGTATCGCAGTAAAGCATCCAGAAACAGAAAAAGAAAACTTATTTTTCGATATTTTTTTGAATGAGACGAGATGAAGGTTATCAAATTGGCCCCAGGATGCTTTAAAGATAAACAGCTATCTCCTTTACCATTGACTATTTGAGCACAGGGCGTCGTTTTCTAACAGAAGCATACAAATTATCGAGTGAAAGATTTACATGTACATTTTTGCAATATAATCAATTTGTAAATCAGCAATGTTAATGTGGATAATGTACAAAATCATAGGATATTTATGGCTAAGGGCTTTGCGGTGATATGCCAGTTGAAAGAAAATTAAAATAACAGATTCAAAGAAGAAATGTCGAAAGAGAGAAAAACCTGCGGTTTTATAACCCGTAAAATATAATAAGTAAAATTGACCACTCCCCTTAAAAACACCCCCACAACAGCCTTTGATTTGTAAAGAGCAACTATTATTTTTTATCTTGAAAACTGCGCTCAGTTGAACTTCATGATTAGTACCCATTCTCTGTGGTTACGAAAGTATGTATAGTAAAAATACTAAAAACTTTCCCCATTAAAATGTTCTCTTTGATGCGGTTCAGTGAACTTTTGATTAGAAGAACGTTTTAATATATAAATACATATAATATCACACGACATTCCACACGTGTACAAGAAGGTTTTGGCAACTGTATGTATAATTACTACAATTTAAAGGCCATTTTTCTATGAAAAATTGCATTTGAATTGTCATGGTTCACATGGGTCAATCACATTTATTCACTACACAAAGTTGAGATACAAAACAACTTTTTGTGTCTCCAGATCTAGAGAAAGTTCTTAATCCAAACTTAAGTGAACATTTTGGATTGTCTTGTTTTTCGTGTTGTTCAGGTGACAGTAAAGCTAGACAGCCTGAGGATAGATTTAAGGAGGCCTGCAACCATTTGAAAAGAAAAACAGCCTACTGGGGAAGTCTCAAAGTGGGACTTAGGTGCTTAAGGTACCAACGCCGTTCCAACTAATAGATAAAAAAGATCAAATAATGCAAGTGTTAATTTACAGAATCCTGAAGACACAAGGAAACATAATATTTCATTGTAAACCAGCTGCTCAATGGGGTAAAGAGAATATTTTCTGATGATGGTTGCTAAGTTCTGATTGGAGCATCTGTCTCAATCCTGGCCATTCACCATCTTTTAGCAAGGAAAATTTATGAGGGGTGCCATCAAATTATGGTTTAATGGAAGAAAATCTTCCAGAAAAGCTTCATCGAAAGAAAACATTAATTAAAAGAAAGCAATACCTTAGTATCTAAATATATGGTAAATTACTGTCATGCTTTGGCTAGAAAATAATGGCCCAATAGATTAATGTGAGCTACTGCATATACTAGTCTCATACGTCTACTCTGGTAAACAGTGACGAAAGGGGAGGTTATTAGTTTTATGGCTCAAACAATGACGTCCACCAATTAATCATGGGTTGATTCGATACGCAGAGAAGTGAAAACGCGATTGCCCAAATGAAAGACAAAGAAAGAAACAAAAGAAGAGAAATAGCAGGGCTGGTTATCTTGAATATATATGATTATTGTATTTTTTGTATTTTTTTTTCTGGTCTTGAGTCCTCATCTTCAGGGGAAACCTTTTTCTCTCTTTTTTTAATTTTCGAAATATTGTATTAAAAAATTGGATAAATTTTAGGTGCTGCAAAAATGAGCCACACAGCACTGAGGAGAAGACATTCATAAAAACTGCACTGGTGGCAGGAACTACATATCCAATGTTAAAACTGCATGAAAATTATGTTTACCTGGTTTACAAAACCCCATGTGATAAATAGTGAACTTAAATTAACACAGTCTGACATTCTCAGTTTGAAACGCTCAAAGGCAAAGAGCAACACTGGAAGTGAAATTCAAGTTTAAGAAAATGTGCACTGAAACAAAGCCAATATTGTTTTGTTGACTGCGTGTTATTAACGTTGTGAATATTTTATGTTTTGTTAAAAAGTGTCTTTGTGCAGTTTTCTTGAAATAGTACAATTTGTGTTCAAACAGCAATATTCTGGCTAAAAATCTTTATTTCTTCCACTTTTAGCAGCCAATATCACACCCCTACCACCCATTTTTTTATTACCTTGGAGGACGCTCCTTACCAGAATATTCATGATTATTATGTTTGCTGTGAAGGAGGAGAACTCCCGGATCTGTAATTGTTGTAATATTGACTTTGTTAGTATGTTGTGTTTCAAGGTGTCTACAGAGAACGGATCGTGGTAGGAAATGATATTAGCCGACTTTCAACCCGAAGCGAAGACTTCTAAATCAGTGTGCGCCTTAAAAGTGAGTATATCAAAACTGAGGAGTGTGACTGAGTCTTTGACTGAATTTTCTGCTGGTTTACCTGATACACGGAACAAGGGACTTAAATAATATTTCTTGAGAAAATCTTTCATTGTTTGTTTTTGTGGAGTTTTCCTGTCAAGGCAACAATGTGGTGGATTTGATAATAAAAGATAACAAAGGACAAAGGTTATTTGTTTTATCTGGTCAAAATAAAACTGATAAACTGCCTCAATAGCAATAGGAGCCGGATAAATTATATATTATAAGTATAGGAAATCTTATAGTTTTATATAGGAAATCAATGAAATCAAAACTGAAAATAAAAGAAGACATTGTTTTGCAATCCAGATCACTCCTTTTGTGAGATGTTTGATCTTTTGGCTTCGGCCAAATTTTTGGTAATACTGTGAAAGAATAATCCACAATTTATCAGTAACAGTAAAGTTCAGTGAACTCTTGCTCCTGATGGTAATTCGTATTGATTATTACATGTCAAAAGTTGAAATCAGTGTGAAACATTTGAAAGGGGGACGCTTATGAACAAAATTATATTCAAAAGGCTTCAAACCTCACAACAATTTTAAGGTATGATGCAGAATGCATGACTTAATGTGAACTGCATATTGATCTTTTGACAACAAACGTTTTATTATGCAGTGCACAGATTCATTTCTCTATCCATTGAAGTTTTCGATTGTTAAACAATTATTTGTTCGGGTTAGGTGATTTACCATTATGGAAAATTGTTTGTGTATAATTAACACGTCAAATTGATATAATCTGATGTCAGGAAATTATGGAAGATCATCATGTGGGTCTTTCATTGATGGAACCCCTGGTAAACAGTGGGCCCATTTTTGTCTTTCACATATATCCACCTATGAAAGACCAGAAAGGAAGGAACAGATCAAGAAAAAGTGGGACAGAAAGCACGCAAGACACCATAAAATGCAAGACATACGGATCGCCCCCAGGACCCTCCGTGAGAAGGTCCTTCCTCTTGGGTTGGTCATCATGTCACGCTGTCTCCAGTTTAACGAGATTGCGCCTTAACATGTGAATCTATTTTCCATTGATTCCTGTCTTTCGTTACAATATTATGTTGGTCTGAAGCTAACTGTGACCAATCGTAAACGTTCTCACGCAGGCGAAGATAGTAAAATAAGATGTTTATTAAGATAGGTTTTTAAAGTAAGGAAATATGATGCATATTACGGCTTCAACCTTTGAAAATTATATATTTAGATAAATGTTGTGCCTGTAACAGAAAGTTTGTGTGAAATGTGGCTGTGAGCCTGCAATCAAGAGTCATGAACGTGGCAGTACACATAAAAAAACACTGAAGGCTTTGAGCGCTAAAAAATGCATTTAGCAGACCCCAAACAGTTTCGCATACATAGTGTTCTTCAGTTCCTACCACTTAAGAGTTTAGCTAGTTCTTCGAAGTCAAGTAAATCTACAGAAACAGACGAACTTGTTGCTCATCAAAAATCGTCTGTTACAAAGAGCAGAGATAATTTGGGTTTTTAAAGTTGTAACAAATAATCCGAAAAATAACTGTAAACGTTTTCAACGAATTTGGATGAAATTCTTAGGAAATGTCGACAGTAGCACAAGAAAGAACTGATTAACTTTTTGTGTGGATCGGAATCACTTTCTGAATCAAGGATTTTTTTTTGAAGGATTCTTATTTAATGTCAAATGAATGCAGGACTACAATATTTGGTAAAAACCTCATTATGGTAAGAGATAAGCGGCCTAGCAGAAGTTTGCACTCTCTGAGTCATTTTCTAATCAAATGACATGAATTGATATGCAATTTATAAGCACTTATGAACTAGCAATGAACTGCCCAATGTTTCAGTGTAATGAGTCCTACTAAATTGACCAGGAGCTGTTTGACTTCATGCTTGAGTTTGATGACGTTCTGTCAAACTGGTCTAAAAAGTATTTTTCAGGTATGTTCCAGTTTGATGAAATCCTACTGTTGCCCCGACTTAAATTCTTGCTTTAGTTTGATCAAGTCTTGTCCAGTTAGTCTGAAAAGTACTTTTTCTGCCATGTTTCAGTTTGATGAAGTCCTGCTGACTAAATTGGCCTGAACTTGTTTGACTTTACGCTTCAGTTTGATTAAGTCTTGCCTGTCCAATTGCCTGTCCAATCTAAAGTATCTTTCATGCATGTTTCATTTTGATGAAATCCTACTAAGATGGCCCGAAGCTGTTCAGCTTTTACTTTTTTTTTCAGACTAATTGGACAGGGCTTTATTGAACTAAAGTTAAATAAAGTCCTGTCCAATTAGTCTGTTCATCATCAGCATAGCATCGTATTTCATCCTGCAAAGTGTAGGAGGAAATGATCGATCTCCATCTAAAACGATCCTGAGCAATTCTGACTGCCTCTGGGTAAGTAAATCCTGTCCACTCTTGGCTATTGTTAATTAGACTGTAAAGTACCTTTTCTGGCTTATTTCAATTTGATAAAGTCCTATTAACTAAATGGGCCTGAGGCTGCTTGAACTCAAGCTTTACTTTGACGATGTCTTACATGTCCAAATAGTGCAGAAGTATTTTACTTTTAGATTAAGTTTCAGTTGGATGAAGTTCTATTAATTAAATTGGTCTAAGCTTGTTTGATTTCAAGCTTCACTTTGACGATGCCTTGCCTATTCAATTAGTCTAAAAAACATTTTTCTGGCGTGTTTCAGTTGTTGAATTTTGTATATTGTGTTTGTTACATTAAATATTTTTACATGTTTTTGTCAAGTTGTACCTTATTGGGTCAGTTTTAATTTGCTTTGTGAATTAAAAGATTATATTTGATTTCTCTCTAAATTCACTTATTGATGGGCATTATCATGTTGACCTAAATAAAGAATAAGGTTTGGGGTATTAAGAAGAACCTTGACAACTTTGAGTTGCGGAAATAGTTTATTCGAACAGGACAATGGCAAATAGAAGGATTCGATTTTTTCCTCTTTCTAGTAAAGGGGATTGGTTTTCTTTCAAAACTTAAGAGGTAGCTGAAAACAAGATGAAAGCAAGTGTGTTTTTTATTCAATACTGGAAACAAAGAGAAAATCGAGAAGGCATGCCAATTTTTTGCAACAGGCTGAGGAAAGCCCACTACCTTTTTGTGACTGGCTGTCTTAAACAATAGTAAACTATAAACACATTGTTGATGTTTCCAAAGAGGAAATGATGAAATGTGAATATGAATTCCCTCTAATGATCCTGCATGAAAGGTAGACCTAGCTTGGCCAATTATTTTGAACTGATTTATGTCGAAATTTTTACACTTTAAATTTCAGTTTGAAAGTNTTTATATATTTATATATTTATATATTTATATATTTATATATTTATATATTTATATATTTATATATTTATATATTTATATATTTATATATTTATATATTTATATATTTATATATTTATATATTTATATATTTATATATTTATATATTTATATATTTATATATTTATATATTTATATATTTATATATTTATATATTTATATATTTATATATTTATATATTTATATATTTATATATTTATATATTTATATATTTATATATTTATATATTTATATATTTATATATTTATATATTTATATATTTATATATTTATATATTTATATATTTATATATTTATATATTTATATATTTATATATTTATATATTTATATATTTATATATTTATATATTTATATATTTATATATTTATATATTTATATATTTATATATTTATATATTTATATATTTATATATTTATATATTTATATATTTATATATTTATATATTTATATATTTATATATTTATATATTTATATATTTATATATTTATATATTTATATATTTATATATTTATATATTTATATATTTATATATTTATATATTTATATATTTATATATTTATATATTTATATATTTATATATTTATATATTTATATATTTATATATTTATATATTTATATATTTATATATTTATATATTTATATATTTATATATTTATATATTTATATATTTATATATTTATATATTTATATATTTATATATTTATATATTTATATATTTATATATTTATATATTTATATATTTATATATTTATATATTTATATATTTATATATTTATATATTTATATATTTATATATTTATATATTTATATATTTATATATTTATATATTTATATATTTATATATTTATATATTTATATATTTATATATTTATATATTTATATATTTATATATTTATATATTTATATATTTATATATTTATATATTTATATATTTATATATTTATATATTTATATATTTATATATTTATATATTTATATATTTATATATTTATATATTTATATATTTATATATTTATATATTTATATATTTATATATTTATATATTTATATATTTATATATTTATATATTTATATATTTATATATTTATATATTTATATATTTATATATTTATATATTTATATATTTATATATTTATATATTTATATATTTATATATTTATATATTTATATATTTATATATTTATATATTTATATATTTATATATTTATATATTTATATATTTATATATTTATATATTTATATATTTATATATTTATATATTTATATATTTATATATTTATATATTTATATATTTATATATTTATATATTTATATATTTATATATTTATATATTTATATATTTATATATTTATATATTTATATATTTATATATTTATATATTTATATATTTATATATTTATATATTTATATATTTATATATTTATATATTTATATATTTATATATTTATATATTTATATATTTATATATTTATATATTTATATATTTATATATTTATATATTTATATATTTATATATTTATATATTTATATATTTATATATTTATATATTTATATATTTATATATTTATATATTTATATATTTATATATTTATATATTTATATATTTATATATTTATATATTTATATATTTATATATTTATATATTTATATATTTATATATTTATATATTTATATATTTATATATTTATATATTTATATATTTATATATTTATATATTTATATATTTATATATTTATATATTTATATATTTATATATTTATATATTTATATATTTATATATTTATATATTTATATATTTATATATTTATATATTTATATATTTATATATTTATATATTTATATATTTATATATTTATATATTTATATATTTATATATTTATATATTTATATATTTATATATTTATATATTTATATATTTATATATTTATATATTTATATATTTATATATTTATATATTTATATATTTATATATTTATATATTTATATATTTATATATTTATATATTTATATATTTATATATTTATATATTTATATATTTATATATTTATATATTTATATATTTATATATTTATATATTTATATATTTATATATTTATATATTTATATATTTATATATTTATATATTTATATATTTATATATTTATATATTTATATATTTATATATTTATATATTTATATATTTATATATTTATATATTTATATATTTATATATTTATATATTTATATATTTATATATTTATATATTTATATATTTATATATTTATATATTTATATATTTATATATTTATATATTTATATATTTATATATTTATATATTTATATATTTATATATTTATATATTTATATATTTATATATTTATATATTTATATATTTATATATTTATATATTTATATATTTATATATTTATATATTTATATATTTATATATTTATATATTTATATATTTATATATTTATATATTTATATATTTATATATTTATATATTTATATATTTATATATTTATATATTTATATATTTATATATTTATATATTTATATATTTATATATTTATATATTTATATATTTATATATTTATATATTTATATATTTATATATTTATATATTTATATATTTATATATTTATATATTTATATATTTATATATTTATATATTTATATATTTATATATTTATATATTTATATATTTATATATTTATATATTTATATATTTATATATTTATATATTTATATATTTATATATTTATATATTTATATATTTATATATTTATATATTTATATATTTATATATTTATATATTTATATATTTATATATTTATATATTTATATATTTATATATTTATATATTTATATATTTATATATTTATATATTTATATATTTATATATTTATATATTTATATATTTATATATTTATATATTTATATATTTATATATTTATATATTTATATATTTATATATTTATATATTTATATATTTATATATTTATATATTTATATATTTATATATTTATATATTTATATATTTATATATTTATATATTTATATATTTATATATTTATATATTTATATATTTATATATTTATATATTTATATATTTATATATTTATATATTTATATATTTATATATTTATATATTTATATATTTATATATTTATATATTTATATATTTATATATTTATATATTTATATATTTATATATTTATATATTTATATATTTATATATTTATATATTTATATCTTTTATATATTTATATACAAAAAGCTCCAATTCACCATCTGGAAATCAAAGAGAATGGCGGCTGTGCTGCCTTGAGAACCGACAAGTAACTGAACAAATCAAAGGGTTTGGGTGACTTGAAAATGGGATGCAGTGACACGCTATATTAATAAAGCAATATTTTATAAGATTTTGTTCCTTGATTACTGAATTTTATTGTTTGCACAGAATTTAAATATTACGCTGTGGTGGTGATAAAGTTGTTCAATAAAAATTACGTCTTCGTAAATAATTAACAGGGAAACCTTTGAAGTTTGTTTTTCCTATTATCAGTCCATTCTTCAATGGAGCTGTTGATAAACGGTGGCATGGGTATTTGTTCACCACAATTATCCATACCACATTTCAGACAAACAGCACAGTGCGATGTTATTTTATAACTAATTGCGCATGTCTGTTTAACATATTCAGTGAATTTGTGTTGATCCCTTGCAATTTCCTGCGGAGCAGATACCTTACCGCTTGAAAAGGGTTTCAACAACAAATTAAAAGCAAATGTGGTTTTATTGAAGTAAATTTCATTGGGAAATAAAATATACTATTAACTCTGGTTTCCTAATAAAAAAAGGAGGGATTTCATGTTTGAGAGGACACTTGTTTAACACAGCAAAACACGAGAAGTGTTGAGTTCACTTTGTTTATTCTTTGTTTTTTCACTGATGAAATTCCTCATCTTGATAAGAAGGCCAGCAAAAAATCCGTCAAATGTGAGAGATCTTAAGCCTTTTCGTGCAAGCACATTTGCCACCCATTAGCCTATTTTCTGATAAAATGACTTCCTCTAACTGATCACCAACGCTGACTCTCCAGTGTCCGGACGCTATTTCATGGGACACTATTCGTATTCGCTGATTAAACTGGGTTTTTTTTAAGAAATAAGAAAATGTAGATACACCGGTTCGGTCCTGTTAAACAATAGTACCATGACTAACCCCATACTTATTTGCTTGTTTACATTTATTTACTATTCTGCTGTAGTACTTTTTTTATTCGAAAGCCAGATATTTTATTAAAATATATATTAGTAATTGATATTAGTAACTACTCCAATTTTTGTCTCGTATTTTCTTTAATAACAAATTACTTTCATGTGGATTACTAGATGTGTAGGATGCTCAGGATGGATGTAATACTTTTGTTCTTAGGCAGCTATATCCTACCTGCAGGGTAAACTGAAACACTGGCCCTTCTCCATCCCCAAACTCTCTCACGTCTGACTCCAAGTACCATCGCCGGCTGAGCAATACCACCTGAAGGTACAAAGGACATGAGGCGGTGCTCCGCAAGATGATATCACCAGGCGTTTGAACTTTCTTCATGCGATGACAGGCTTCAGCGGAACGGTAATCCAAAGGCAAAGCGTGACATCACGGTTTGTGCATTCTTCGATTGGCTGAATAACCATTGTATATTTTGAAAATTATGACGTCACAACCCTGTTAGAATTTCGTAAACAGACAAGAATGTGGGTACAATATGAACAAGCGCAGGATTTGCTCTAATTTAACACTGGGAAACTTCCACATCCACGGAGTAAACAATTGAGGGGAATATCACTAAAATCATAAGTACTTTGACTGGTGGTCATTGACTTTCTTATGAGTTAATATCAAAATTTTAGTTAGATGCAAAAGGATAGTCGAAGCAAACCCTCAAGAAAGAAACTTGTCACAGATGACTAGAATGGTTCAAGGGTGCCAATAGAGATACTAAAAATACCGTGACAAAATAGTCCACTGATTTATGACATTTAGTGCTTTTTACAGAACAGAGAGGGCTGCAAAACTGGTTTATGAAAAAGAAAGGACATTTAGAACAGAAATATTTTGACTGAATAGCTTTTATCCTGCATACGACGAGGACCGGGTCGTCATCATATGACTGTCAGAACCAAGTGGTCAAATGAAGTATATAAGATTGTTATGGAATGCTTCTTCAGAAGCAAGCCTTTTGATGAGCATGAAAAACTAATAAGGGGTTACAGGCAACGAATGATGCATGAATGGAGAGAATGGAGAGTCTTGGATGTCACTGAGCTACGCTTTTATGACCAAGCAGGAGCCATTAGAAAAAACGGTTGGCTCTCTAATTTGGAAATGGAAAATATTCAAAGAAAGATAAATCTAGATAGTGAGGAAGTGAATGTGAATAGACAAGAGGTTGAGAACAGACAAAAGGGAAATAACAGAGTGATAGGTGGGGAAGAAAGTGATCATATGTTTCATGAACCAAACGAGAATTTTGGCGATGTGATTCCTTATATTTCAACATTAGATGAAGAAGCACAGCTAATTATTGCTCAATTAAATGATATCGTCATTGAAGGCAGGAATAGCGATGGGATTAGCTTTAAGAATGTTAACATGAAAAGCCTAAATGTAGCTACTGCTAAAGTTAATAGAGTGTTGGATTTCATCGAAACGAAGAGTATAACACAGACAAATAATCTCATCAAAGCTGCAGGTGTCTGGGTAGCAAATCGACTTGGGGTTAAAAATATATAAAGGAGGAAAGAAGAAGGATCCGTGCTAGAAAATACGTATTGAAGGTGATATCAAGCAACTTATTGAGGATATTTACATTCTTGAAAGGGTAAAGAAAAAACAGATAGGCGTTGCGAGAGAGGGTAAGCCAAAATTGGTAAAGCAAAAATACAGAGTAGAAAGGAACGGTTTAACAACAGTATTTGAAGAATTAAAACAAAGGGTCCTTTCCAAAACTCAAAAAGTTACCCGATACGAACAGCGAATAGAACAGTACAGCATAAATAAATTGTTCCGAGTGAATCAAAAGAAGGTCTAGAATGAGTTAAATGGAAATGCTAGAAACAGTAATGGTGACATACCGAATGCAGAGGAAAGTAGAACCTTCTGGAGTGAAATTTGGAGCGCAAGGAAAGAGCATAACAAAGATGTTGATTGGTTGAATGGTCTGAAGGAGGAAATGGTAAATGTTGAACAGAGGAATATTATAATTGATAAAGATATGGTTATAAAGCAATGCAGGAAAATGCCAAATTGGAAGGCACCCGGGCATGACAGAGTGCAAGGGTTCTGGATAAAGAAACTCAATAGAGTACATGAAAGGATAGTTAGTCAGTTAAACGATATTCTTGATCGGACAAAAGAAATACCAGCTTCGATGACCTATGGAAGAACAGTATTGCGTCAGAAGGAACCAGCAAAAGGAAATGCTGTTGAGAATTTCAAACCAATAACCTGTCTTCCACTGATGTGGAAGCTGCTAACTAGTGTTATTTCGGAAGAGATGTATTGTTTTATGGAAAGCGAAAATTTGCTTCCGGAAGAGCAAAATGGTTGTATGAGAAAGAGCAGAGGGACAAAAGATCAGCTACTTATCGATAAAGCAATACTAAAGGACTGTAGGAAGAGGAAGACGAATCTAGCTATGGCGTGGATTGATTACAGGAAAGCCTGTGATTTTGTTCCACGTTGCTGGATTCTAGAATGTCTCCATGTGTTTGGTATTGCTAACAACAGGAGCTTTATGGACAAAAGTATGAAACGATGGAAACTCCTGTTAACTTCAAATGGGTCTGAACTGTGTGAAGTAGATGTAAAAAGAGGTATCTTTCAAGGAGACAGTCTTTTCCCACTGATATTCGTAATATGCATGATCCCACTGTCTCTTGTCTTGAGAAAAGTGAATGCATTATATGAATAAAGAAAGAAAGAATTCAAGTTGAATCACCTCCTCTTTATGAATGATCTCAAATTGTTTGGAAAGAGTGAGGATCAAATTGATAGCTTAGTACAAACAGTGTTTGTATTCAGCAAGGATATTGGCATGGAGTTTGGCTTAAAAAAACGTGGAGTGATTATTCTGAAGA
>RDPX01000028.1:2866048-2876418 GCA_003991215.1 Morbakka virulenta | reverse complement strand
GCAACAGTCCACCTGATCTATTAACTGAACAAATTGCAGGATTCAGCGGGAGCCTTATAAGGGTAGCGACTAACTCAGAAAAAAAAGCAACAGTACACCTGATCTATGAACTGAACAAATTACAGTATTCAGCGTGAGTCTTAGAAGGCTAGCGACTAACTCAGGAAAAAAGCAACACTACACCTGATCTATGAACTGAATAAATTGCAGTATTGAGCGTGAGTCTTAGAAGGCTAGCGACTAACTCAGAAAAAAAAGTACAGTTTATGAAGTAAAAAACGCATGGGAAACCGTAGGACAACAGGATAGCGTCGGGTCGGAAATATTAAGCGATTTTAAGCCCAATTTTAACTACATTATCACTGTGAACAAGCAACGAAGCAATCAGTACACAGAAAAACTTTTTCTTTGTCCTTACAGTGAACATAAAGTAATTTAAACAATTCAAATTTTAATGTCAAACACTTTCTTGCCCTTCTTTGAGTGTTTCTGGGTAACATAAATTATTTTGGTTCTTGAAAATATGAAAACCCCAAAGAAATAAACTTAAATAGATACAACCTACAATGTGAAATTTTACATATGAAAACTATACTTGTCTTTTTTCAGTGACAAGGGAATCCACTCAAACATATTCATTGTTGCGTCATCCTTTATCTACCAAGTTACTATTTCAACAAAGAAACTGGTATCCTCCCTTGCGCCAATGTCGGTATGAGTGCATCCAATGAAGCGCTATACTCAAGCAATTGTAAAGAACTAATTTTCTCTGTGTGCCAGTACATAAATGACAGGACTACTCAGACCTGGCGTTTTCAGTGACACCCAAAACTAAAAATACATTGGAAAATCGTATCTCCGCACCCCCCCAAAAAAATACACACCTATTGAATTTCACTAAATAAAGAGGTCTTTGCAATCTGTTTCCTAAACGTTTACGTCATTCCAAATGTCGCGGCGTTTTGCCGGTGATTCTAGGGTTAAGTCAGTCATAGTTCTACCCCTCAAAATAAGTATGGAAGATTTGCAGTCAAACAGTAAATAATTAGGGAATAGGTATATATATATATAAAAATGATTTTCCCAAACACAAACATACAAAAACACATGAAAAGTAAAAATTGTGCACATAATTGGCTGCCCCTTCCTGTCAGAAGTTTCAGGTACATTTCCTCAGTATTGCTGTTTCATTGAACCATCGCTCATAATCAACGAAAACGATATTGCAGCATTGCAGATTGTGTTGCCAAGGACCAACAATTGGAAGCGACTGAGAAAATCGAGGTCTTTCAACGTGTGAAGTCAGTACTGGGATATCCCAAGTTTGCCCTGAAATCAACATCTAAGGAAATGCGTGTAGCTCCTGCATGTTACCTTTGTTAGGGGTACTCAGAACATCCCCATCTCACGCAAGATGAGCCTCAGCGGAGTTGCTCACAAACTTGGATAACAGATCTCATAAAACTCAAAGATTTTGCTATTTGAGAGAAAGTTCTTAATGTTCTACGTGATGTCAACACAAGTTATGGGCGTTATCCTAATGGTATTAAACGTTGACACACTGTAAAACTGTGGCATTCAGGTCAATCTGGTATCCCATCCGTGAACGTTGGCATAAATTTTCTTTGGGTAATAGATTTTGTAATTTTTATTAACTAAGATAAAAGACTGGGTTTGTACTTGGCACGGCATTTATCACATGGGCATAAAAGAAGTCTTGGAGTGACCTTGCAAAGCATGATTTCTTGGGTCGGGTTGGGGTGGGGTGTGTATCTTATAGAAAAGATATGATCGACTGAGACCTGTTCATAGTAACCCCCACAATTACCAAAACAGGCCTAGAATGTATCGCATATTGTTAGATGCCATGAAATTCTGTTCGCACTCTTTTATTTGTAGGGTGTGTTTATAATAGTATGAAAGGTACATTTTATGTGTGTCGCAAGCACACACACACCCTGAAAGAGGTTAAGATCTTGGGTGGTCCGAATTTTTAATTTATTTGCAAAAATTGAAAGCTGTGTCCCAAACAAAAAACACAGATTGATACAATTAAAAATAAGCTCCAATATGTGGCCTATTAATTTTTTTTATTTGGTAAAGAACTTTCTTGAAACAATAATTCGTTTCCCAACACTTGTGTGACAGTCAGTGATAGTAAAACCGATTGTCGAAAACCAAAGACTGCAGAAACATCACAAAACCCAAGTTGTTCAGTTCAAGCCAAATGAAGGTCGAGGGAAAAAAATTGTCACATGCGTACGGTGTTGCCGTGACTGCATGTCATGCAAAAAACTCCTGTGGATTTCTGACGTCAGAGTGTTTCTTTGTGATGCCAGATGGTGCGTCGGAAAAACCTGGCTCAGTTGGTTGAAGCGAAAAAACAAATATATTTTCATAAGAATATCGCCGTTTTCAATGGTGTTAATAAAATGGCTACAATATGTTGTCATCAGGCGCTGTTGCCATTCGGAGAGGAGGTTCAACTGAATGCAAATTATCTTTTGGCATGGGTTCTTCCTGTCAAGTGTGCAAGGATTTTCGAGGGAGCAAACGGTGACCAAAATAACCAGATCTCCCAAACCATAACAAACAGACAAACAATAATTTAGAGGTTTTGCTTTTGTGTACAGTAAAGGTGTATTAAGGATAATTTCAAAAAGTCAATTCATACTGAGAAAAATGAACACAGGCCAATGCACGTGGTTCAAAATGAGGTCAGAAACTCTGTGACAGGTGCTGACGTGTTCCTAATTGGGAGAAGTTGGAAATGAAAATCAACTGGAACGGCGATACCCATGTTAAAACTGGGATTTTTCTTTTGTTTCCCATGATACCGAAAAGAAGTGAACTTGTGATCAACACCCTTGTGTCCTTTCAGCCTCCTCACGTGAAAATGACTCCCAAAAAGTACAGAAAGATTTTTCTTTTGGGCATTGTANAATTTAGAGGTTTTGCTTTTGTGTACAGTAAAGGTGTATTAAGGATAATTTCAAAAAGTCAATTCATACTGAGAAAAATGAACACAGGCCAATGCACGTGGTTCAAAATGAGGTCAGAAACTCTGTGACAGGTGCTGACGTGTTCCTAATTGGGAGAAGTTGGAAATGGAAATCAACTGGAACGGCGATACACATGTTAAAACTGGGATTTTTTTTTGTTTCCCATGATACCGAAAAGAAGTGAACTTGTGATCAACACCCTTGTGTCCTTTCAGCCTCCTCACGTGAAAATGACTCCCAAAAAGTACAGAAAGATTTTTCTTTTGGGCATTGTAAGATTTTTCTTGAAGAAAAATCTTACAATGCCCAAAAGTAGTAGCTGCGAACGTACGTCTCTTCTGCACTTTTAATCTATATCACTGAAAACAGCCTCAAAAAGATAACTCCATGGTCCGGGCATATTCTGGCTATGCATTTATTACAAGTAATTTATTTCGACAAAGAAGAAGAAATAACGAAATGGGGTCTAAAATAGAAATGGGGTCCAGAACAGAAGAGGATGAGAATTGGTGAAGTGGAAATGGTAAAGCATGTTCATTTATTAATCAATGAGGTTACTACAACCCTGAAAATATTTGTGGAAACATCGGTTTAATCAGTAAAACTGAATCAGTCCAAATCGGTCCAATCTGTCAATGTAAAGATCAATGAGCCTCTTTCTTACAATCCAAACAAAATTTCGGTCCAGACAAAAACAGAAACAAGTTAATTTTTCTTGGGTTTGATACCACGTGAGTTGTTAATAACCCTACATTTATTTTATTTCTCACTTGTTTTTGTGCGTATTGGTTTAACAGGGTCAAGTAAAATTTCAAAATTTCACAGAGGAATATGAAGCAAATAGTATCATATGTCTTTTGGCTGAGTTCAAATGTTGAGCTCTGGTATTTTCTTGGTCGGGGCTTCGGCTGTGCGGTCCAGCCATCGAGATGCTTGAGCCTTGGCGGAAGACCAACTCAAGAGAAAGGGCCTTCCTACGGAGGGTCCTGGAGGGGGCGATCCCTATGTCTTGCATTTTGACCCGCGAGCTTTCTATCCCACTTTTTCTTGATCTGTTGCTTCATTTCGGTTCTTTCACAGATGGATATCTGTGAAAGAAAAAAATGGACCCACTGTTTACCAGGAGTTCCATCAATGAAAGACCCAATATGTCAGGTATTAATCCAAGATTTAACCAATGAAGCTCAACCTTTCCATTAAGTATATATTCAATGTAGCATAGCTTCTTCTTTTAAGGTGATGCAGGTGCATCGTGTTTTTAATTGACAGTGCAGTGGAACACAGGGCTAGTTGTGAGATGTCAAAAGGAGGGTAGGACCTTAGCTACATGCCACAGAAAAAAGCAGACGTAATAGCCCCCCCCCCCATAGTACCCTCTCTGATAAACACCGACTTACTAAAATAAAGGAAAAAGAAAGAAAGAAAGAAAGATTACCTATCCGCGCTAAAAGCTTACGATATTCTCCTTTAGTGATGGACTTTTGGGAAACAAAAATTCAAACTGCATGACCTAGATATCAGACAATTTTACGTAATTAATCAAAAACCAGAAGGCACATACAAGAAATTACAGACATAAATAGTTATACAAACCTCCAGTGATTCCAAATCTTTGTTGTACGCTTTCGGTGGGTATCGCATTGCCTGTAACAAGACGTAGGACAATTGAGGGTATCTTATAGGAAACCAATACAGTTTACAGGAATTAAATGTTGCCAAGTTATATGTGAAAATCTTCTAAGTAATATTGTCGCACTTTAAACATATTTCATTTTTCAAAAGCACAACAGGCATGTGGTCAAAATTAAAAATTTCTTGTTTTCTTTCGAGCGAATTCCATCTCAAACTCTGGTTGAAAAATGAACACAAACAGCTCAACAAAACAAGCAGAGGGCGTGAGAAGGGCAAGAACATGTTAATTCACTTTTTTTTGGTCTTTACAAAACGTCATGACATGCTTGACTAAACATTACACTAATGAAAGCAATTTTCTGACTGGTGCCCTTTAAGAGAACACTGACAGTCAGTCATCTCCAGAGAATTGGGTGGCATCGCGGTGGTTACATGCAAGGAACTGCAGGTAAACCTCCACTGGTACCAGCTTGCATTCTTCTTCTCTTTTAAAGCACTTAAAAACTACCTCACCCAAAATATAAAACCTCCTATACACTGCTTGGTCTTAAATATCAGGTCTTTACTCTTCGCAAATTACGTAATTGTATGAAAAAGGTCCAATTTTTAACTTTGATGTACGTTTGAACAAGTAACGTGCTGAGCGCGTGACAATAATCGTCTGAAAAGAAATCCCATCATTGGCAAAAAACAAAGTTTAATATGCTGGGTCTTCCCACAGTAATTGGAGATATGATGCCAGACAATCACTTAATCCAATAACAATTATTTTATAACCACTGCTTTCCCCCTAAAATTTCAGGAATCCGAGATGAAGAATGAGCAGAATTAATGATTTTTCTGATTTCCCCCCTTGCATGTGACCAACACTGAGGTGTACATGTGTTGCACAAGCAAAAACAATATAGCCTTTTCCTTTGCATATAAAAAGACCTAAGGCATTTTGACTTTAAACCAAATTTGGATTATGAATGAAAACACGAAGAAATAAAAAGGAGCCAAAGCCTTTGGTCATGCTGCTGTTCCTTCTGCATAATTATGTACGTCTGTTTGCATATCGTTGGCCGTCTCAGACATCGTCAAGCTCAAAACAACACAGAAACGTTTTAAGTATTGTTATTGTGGTGTGTTTTGAGGCCGGTCAACTAAGAATTGGGGCCCTCGGGGTCTGGATTAAAAAAAGGGCAACAAAAAGCCGTGAGACGATTGTTAGGTCTGCGGTAAAATGTTTTCAAGCTTTTTGTACTCTCATTGTGAAACAGCGATGTTCGATTTGGTTTTATTTCCTATATGAAAATGTATAACATATCTTTTTCCTCTTGTTTTTCATTGATGTGACCCTAAAAAGTTGGAAATTTCTTGGCTAGGTACTTAAAAGATCTTCAATTTTTGGCATTGTATATAATCAAACATCTAATTTTTGAATTTACTCCTAACTGCAAACAAGCAACTTTTAATTAATATGCTTAAATAAAAAATTGAGAGCAACACTCTGTACTTTACTTTCCCAAGACATTTACAGTCGTTTCACTCGACAAAACACATGTAATTCAACCACCGCATTAAGAAAGCCAAGTCTAATTCTCTCAAGTACATCACAAACGGGAGCAGATAAATGTCTCTGTACTCGGTTATATAAAAATTAGATGGCGAAGTGAAATTTTCACATCTTAAAACGCAAAAGGGAAAGAAGTCATCACAAAAATTCCTCTGGAAAGTGCAAACTGTGATACACTTACACTTCCGTGTGCATTGAAGGAAAGCACTCAGGTATACACCGAGGCAGAGAGTGACTCCTGCAGTAAAACAGCTGCTGTCGGACTTAAAAATGTCTTTTGCAGCATTAGAGATGAAAGGCCCAGAAAAAAAATGATTCCCACACATGTGCTTTAGGCTTTGACAGGTGTCTACCATATTACCTAATGTGTATGACTCACCTTAACTGATTGATTATAGATATCAAGACAAAAGCTTATCCTTTGATGGAAAGCATTTTGAGGTTCCATGCTAGAATAAATATCAATATTTTCCTACAAAAGCAAACAAGTAATAACAGTAATAACATATATTATTCAAAATAATTAATAATAGTGATCACTGGCTGCTATAATAAAAAGCATAGATTAAAGTGGGAACCTCTCCAGTATTCTGCATAATCAAATTTTTTATAAAACAATGCTTGGGTTAATAAAGGTTGACAAAAATTAATAAAAGTTTTAAAAACTACTTCCCAACAACTTTACAAAAACCCCCGTGGGTATCGAAATGTCTATTATTAATATTTCTATTAAGACTAATATAGGTGCACATCTTTTACACATAAACTTATGACATAACCTATTTAATAATATGAATATAGTTTGTTTGTGGATGTAATAGCTCCGTCTAACTATGCTAATTTGTGCTTAAATAAAGTTAAAGGGAAAATACAATGAAGCTGTACGCTTGTCACCCCAATTTTGAAATGAAGTTTTATGAGCACTTTCAGTTGTAAAAGTGTCTGGCATACGACGAGTTTGAAGTGTAACTAAATCTTATGCAACACATTAACTGAATCGATAAAATAAGAAAAATCAAAGTGGATGGATTGAAGGGCTTCAGTTCATATCAATAAAACAAGTAGAGATGACATTGACCGTAATAATATCCAGACAAGAGGCTAAGGGAAATCTAGAAAATTAGGAGAAGGTGGGTCAAAGAATGGGGCCTTAAAAAAGCTACAATTGAAGCTGCTATCGTAACCACACTATTCCACCCAAATGTTTTAAAACCAGGGAAAACTCTAGTACGCATTTGAGCATAAGGAAATATCTTTTAATCATCAAGGGCAGTCATATTCTATGAACTAAGAAAGACCAGGAGTTATATCAATGGTCGACCATAAGCCAATGTAAAGAAAAAACGAAACAAAGTAGAATGTAAGGCAAAAAAAACCCTAACAATAAAACCGGGCCTTTTCCCCTAAAAGGTCGAGTAAAAACTTACTTATCTTTATTATTTAACACCGCTTCTATATATTGCTCTTTTATGTCTGAAGGAATGTAAGCCTATATACATATAAAAACAATTCTGCTCCATATTCATCACTTTTCTTGCTTACTCAAATTTCGTCCCACTGCCCTTTTCCAATTCTTCTAATAAGGGTATTTAGAATTATCAATTTCTTTCTCAAACTTGAGTTGCCGTTTTGCTTTACTAGGTTTACGGTTCGCTTTCTTTTTTCTCAATTTAATACCACACTAGACGAGCTCTTTCTGATGCATAAAACAACTCGCTTAATTCAGTCAACTCTGAATTGATTTCATCCCAGAGTTGCTTCAGCTCTTGGTTGCCTGTAGTGAATATGGCTTCAAATTTATGGGGGTGTCTACTTTTAGTAGGGTATTTCGGTCGCATATTTCAGTGGGTTTTACAACTGATAGCTCCTCAAGAATATCCATTTTCACAGGAAGCAGTTCCTTCTCATTTACAACAATTTTGTACAATTTTTGTTGGATTGCACTATCTGTAACTTCTACATCAAAGCCATTTGCAACGTCACTAATCTCTTTGTTGCCTGTGTTTCTTTCCACCTCTTGCCGTTCTACCTGTTTTTCTAGCCGTACTTCACTAGTATCATTCTTCGATAACAGATACTTCAATATCTGTTAACTTTTTACAACGGAGCATATACCTTCTGATATTAGCTAGCTGGTTCGGATCAAGCACTCCCATTTTCTCGCTTTCACTATTTCATACACACCATGTATTATAAGTATAATCTGTTACATTATTATAATTGTTCGTAGTAATATCATCCTGGTTTTGTACTCTACATCTTCTCCTTGTCAACGTCCGGTTGAAAAGTTAAATCATGTACCGTCTCTTCACAAAGAAGCTCTGTTTCTATCCGGTATCCCCTTTCGAACAGGCGTGGTTAATTCAATCAACTGTTTTCCAACGTTTTATCACCTGTTCCCGTTATACATTTCAAACAAAATATTCTCGGAAAAGACAGCAACCCCCCGCCCCCGAAAAAGAAACTCAACAAAAACCCTAACGATATTGGAATATTACCTAATTTGTTTCACCAAAGCGATTTTAACTTATCAAGACTACAATTCATTTTTAAAACTGTCACACCAAGAATACCAAACTTTGAAACCCCAGGTTAAAGTTACTCACGTGACTGGTATATTTAAAAACTCCATACAAAAATCAACTGAGCATCTATTTCAAATAACGTTTAAATGTAAAGAAGAGTAGGTCTTCCTATCTACCTTTGACTGCACATATCCTTTTGCATGATCAATAGTAGCTTCAATGACACAATCACGAATTGCCTAGAATAAATGGAATAACGAGATGATAAATTTCAAAATCAAAATGAAGAGAAAAAAAAATTGGGGAATACAGGAAAATAGTTTGGAAGGAAACGCAATCTTCGTGTTTATTTGTACACTAATCAAATAGATTATTATTTTCCTTAACTGCTGTCTCCATGGCATTGTTTTATCATAAGCACCTTCGTGTGCACAGGATTTGGCGTTTAGTTTCAATTCTTTGCTTTACCCAAACATCATATTTACATTTCTTTTCCACATTTGGGTTACTGAGACGCACATTTTCATTAGGGATACCAAGACCTCTAAAATTTTGTACCTTACGGTTATCTGTCTTCTATATTGGCAGTTAGCTGTCAAAGTCTATGTGGTATACAGAAGGAGCATAAACATCAAAGATACCTTTGATTTTACACTACTGAATTTCCTCTGTTTGATCAGAAGGCAATTATTAAATTTTTGAAGGTCTTCTTGTAGGTTGTAACAAAATTGCTTTTAAAAAAAGGATAAAAATTTAATGGATTAGGGCAGGAGTAGCCTAGACATGAGCTACAAAAATAACAAGGAAAATTATACTCATCAATATAATCAAGAGGACTTAAAATTCAGGATAGTAAAAAAAGCAAATGTACTATTAAACAAAGTGGTGGAGGTGGTGGTTGTTTTTGTTGCAGGGTCATTCAGTTTCTATAACAGCATTTTAGGTTATCAGGGAAAGCCTCTATTTGATCAGATAGGTGCATCTAATTTGGAAATAGATGCAGATTAAGAAAAATACTAAATACATGAAGAGAAACACTCATGTACAAAGTTTGATAAAAAAATCAATAAGAAACTACAAATATAAATCAGGAGACTAATTCTTATGTTATTAAAATCAACTACGTCTTAACTAATGTGACGTAAATCTAAATAATTAATGGTATAAATTACATCATTTGAATAACCATTAGGAGGTTAATCACTGGTACTGATGACAAACAATTGACTAAATACGTAAAACACCAATAGCAACGTTGGGTAATAATGCTGTTGCCTGAGGAAACTAATTCTGAGTCAATAATAATTCAATATTTCGACTCCACAATAAACCTTTTACCGGTGCTCATAAGAAAGAAATTACTCCAATCCATTCATATAGCTGTGAATGCTGGCAGTATCTTCTACGATGATGGGAGAGAGAGAGAGAGAGAGAGAGAGAGAGAGAGAGAGAGAGAGAGAGAGAGAGAGAGAGAGAGAGAGAGAGAGAGAGAGAGAGAGAGATAAAGAGAGAGCAGGAGAACGATAGAAAGAGAGAGAGCAACAGCAAGAGAAAGCAACAGTGAAACGCATAGACAGAGAAAGGGCGTAAGAAAGAGGCAGAAAGAGCGACAGTAAGAAAGAGGGAAAAGAACAAGCAGTTTCCAATACAAAC
>RDPX01000028.1:2805526-2866023 GCA_003991215.1 Morbakka virulenta | reverse complement strand
GGGAGAGAAAGAGAGAGAGAGAGAGAGAGAGAGAGAGAGAGAGAGAGAGAGAGAGAGAGAGAGGTAACAAATTTAGTCGTGTTTAAAGAATCCTGTCCTATTAATACCCTCTACAGCTCCTGTTTCAACAGCCGATGCCCTAAATTATGACTTACCTTCGCTACTATGAATTCTGCATCTTCCGCGGTGTCAAGCTGAAGTTTCTTTGCTATGTCGACCAGTGATATCCGCGAGTACGACAAGCTGATCATCCTGATACCAGTCTTGATAACATTGTGCCTAAGCCTGTAAAAGCGTTGTTATTATGAGTTTCGAAGAGTACTGTTTTTATGTAACTGTTTCTTTATAGTGGAAGCGTCATCACAAAGTTTACGTACTATTACAAATAAGTAAAGCTTACCAGTACTCCGTCCATCTTAATATCTGGAATCTAAGGGCAATCAGGGTGGCCTTCAAGAAATAGGAGCAAAATTGCAGAACAACCCAGTATATTTTCCAATACATTCTTAATTCCCCAGTACAAGCCGTCTGGCAAATTACAGTATATTCTAGTACATTTACCAATATTGTGTATTGAAAATTCTCACAGGTTTTAACTATGGCCAACCTCTTATCAGTTCATTCACTTATCTCCCCTTCTTGTCTTGGATTGGAATGAAAAATAAGCCATCAATCAAAAAATCAGAAAAGTACCCGATTCATTTTAATGAGTGCTCTGAGCCCTTAAAAATTCGGCTAAGATATTAAAGACATTAGTTTAGTACCCGAAAACCTTGTATGGGAACTGCTGGACACGCTTTATTGTAGAAAAGCCTGAAGGAAAACAGGAAGATTTCCCGTTGTTGTGTACAGGAAGAAAGTGAGGAAGTAGTTGGTCATTTTCCCTTGGAATATTCAAAAATCATCTGAAACTTATTGAAACCTGATTACAATGGAGATGGGGCTGTTACTGACAAAAGGCTGAATTCTACACTTGCTAATGGTCTCAAAATCCCTTGTATTTTTACTCTCGCTACATTGGAGCCAAGGTTACTACAACCCCTTGCACAGTTACTGCAGTAAGGAAGAACATGAGATTATTTGTTTCATTACCGAATTGACGATAGCCTGGGTTCAAAAAAGACGAGGGGGGCTCATTAGGAAAAGGGCACACTTAAGGTGAATACGGTAACTTAAAAATCCCAGTACATTGTCGAGTACATTCTGAAGAAACCTTGTTTCCCAGTACATCACAGTATCAGAAGTCACAGTGACATTAGATATTAGGTAAAGGTAAACTCAGCAATGCGAACATGGGAATATTACGACACAGTACTGAGCCATAACGGTCCTACAAATAAAACATTTTTATCAAACGTTTTCCTCGTATACCACAATAAGTAAAAATTGAACCACCTCCTCGTACGTTCTGAACAGTCATAGTTCCTATGCCTTCGCTGTGAATAACAAGCACAGTAGGACGCAGTTCATTTTCCTTTTCCATATCTTTCAGTCAAATAACAGTTACACCAAATACGATTTTAAAATAGTTAAAAGGTATCTCCGTAGCAGTAAGCCATCGTTCTTTAACGCAATATTTATTTATTTAATTATACTTTAACAGGTGACATCGTAATCAGCGAATAAAGAATATCATTATTACAAAAGACCCCCCAACCCCCCCAAGAAACCCTTCAAAACGACTGAATCCAATTAGTGTTAGCAGCTTAATATAGCTATGCTAAAAACAGGTAATATATTATCATGTCATAAAATTCTGTAAGACTTTTAAAAATTGTTGCATATATTCTTCGCCTCTAATTTCGTTTGGCAGAGTGTTGTATTCTTTTACACCATTGTAAAAAAGACGATCTTTGTGTCGATCAAAGTTTCACTTTGAGTAATCATAGCAGGTTTTTTTTTATTATTTCTAGTTAAATAATTATGTGACACATAATAAAAGAAGTCCAAAAAGAAGGGGTACTCATCATTCAAATATCTACGTTTATTCAGGAAACATCCATTCAACATTTTTCCTTGACTGGAGATAATATCTGATACCAATAGTTTTATGGGCATGTTCTTTTAATTTTAATGTTGCTCTATTACGGCTTGTCCCATGGGTAAAGTAAGTTAGTGAACAATAAGTTAACGGTGGGGTGATAAACGCTTGATAAAGCCTACATGTTGCAACTTTTGTTAGATACCGTCTCATCCTTTCAATAACCTCGATCTCGCAGATACCTTTTCAAAGATAGTTGAGGAATAAGCGTTCAATGTGAGTGATTCATCTAGTTGTAAGTATTTGTAGCTTTTTGTAACACTGACAGTTATGTAATTTCAGTGCGTTGTTGCGTCTCATTTTTGTGCCAAAAAAATTACTTCCGTTTGTTTTTTTTCATAATTTGTTATTCTGAAGCCATTCAGCTCTGATCACAAAGTCTTCTGATGTAGCCTTTTCGATTTCTTTGTAGTTTTTATGGTGGAAATACAAAACAGTGTCGTCAGCAAACAGGATTACTTTACAGTGAACTTAAAACTTGGAAACTTCTTTAAAATATAACAAGAAAAAAATTTGTCCCAAAATCGAACCTCGACGTACTCCACAATTAAAGCTGACAAACATCGAGCGATTAAATAAATAACCTGTAAACCAGTCAAGTTCTTGTGCTGTGATCCCGAATTCTTGCAGCGTGTCTAACATGGCTGAATGACTCAACAGTGTCAAACTCTTTATTCAGATCTACAAATAAAGCGCCAATTAATTTACCATCATCCATTGCTTTTCGTATACCGTCGACAAGTAAAACGTTTGCAGACTAAATTTTCTTGTGTTTTTTGAATTCAAACTGTTGTGGTGATAACTGATACGATTCAAGATGATCGGTTGAAAATACACACACCTTTCTAGCATCCAAAAAATTATCAGCAAAACAGATGTCCGACGGCAGTTTCTGAATTCTAAGTTTTTAACCATTTTTATAAATTGGCGTGATCCTGGCTGCTTTTAATTCATTAGATATCAATCCAGTGTTCTAATAATCGATTCATCACCGTTGTATGCCTCTATTTTGTGTGTTTTTGGGGATTGCAGTGCAAATTTATTCTTATGTACTTTATCTCCACTGTTACAAAAAAGAATGCGGTTTGTTCTGTGGTGTCTGACACTAGTGAAATGTCATCAGTCAAAGTCTGTAGCCATTTTAGCCGATTTTCTGAGACTTGCTCTTTTCTGAACAGTGAAACCTATTTCTTCTTTCTTCAAGTTAATAGACATTTTAATGGGTAGTCAAGTGAAGTAATGAAGAGAAAAGGTGCCAGTGAATCGCCTTGTACGACACCAGGAAATATATTAAATGCTTTCGTCTCAGTCATCAGTGCTTGCTTTGGCCCATCTCCTTTGATATGTCGCTCAAAAGGCAGATAATATTTTCTCTGGTATATCTTAAGGATGCAGAATCCCTATAGGTTATCAACGATGAATGGTGTCAAACGCTCTTTTAGGTCAAGGGACGATATTATGCAGCTGAGGTGTTATTCCTTCAAGCAATCTGCGTACAGACAGAATTTCTCAACAATTATTCTCTTCTACCTGTAGCCATTTTGATTATGCCACAGAAGGGGGTCTATGGCTGGCCGCAATCAATTCAAACTCATATGATTACATGGCTTCATCACAGATGAGATTAGGCTAACGTTTCTATAGGTGTCTGTCTGGCCTTGATCGCCAGATTTTGGGAATGGGGCGATTATGACGGTATGCCATTGTTCCCGTATTTGACATGTTATGTATGCTTTGTTAAGGAATTATAAGATGATGTCATCTAACTCAGCATATTTTAGGGGTTCAGGGGTGATTCAATCAATTCAACATTCTTTCCTCAGTTTATACTTTTCATTTTCAGGAACTTTCAACACAAAAACAACAAAAGTAACAACCACAGTACGCCAAATAACTTATCAAAGGAAACATTCTGATTAAATTCACTAATTAGTTATCATTGCACCTACTGCTACAGTTGTAAAACTATCGTTGCAGCCAATTATTTTGTATCGGACAAGTCTGTTTTTTTCCGTCAAACCGGTGGTTGAGTTAAAAAGCCCTGACAGCGCTTTGTCGCAGAAAACAAATTGTTAACACATGAGTAGCACCGGACAGAGAGGAAAGTATGAGAATCTATCCACTGTATTGCTGAAAAAAAACATGAGCGAGAAAAGTTTCATATAGGATGTACCTGCCGTATGCTCATCCACTTTAAACACACCAATAAAACATCAATCAAAATGATTCTGACTATTTTATCAAGTACAGAAAATGTTACAACATCAGATGCGTACGCCAAGTCTAGCACATGTGAAGCAGTTTTCATAATTAGCTTTTATAAAAACCAAATGACGCGGGAAGTATCTCTAGAAAAACAGATTAGGGTAAGTTACCAGGGATCATGACAACATTAAATCCTTTACATCACCATGAGCCGTGACAATGGAAAAATGCTTATCTGGAAAACACTTCTCTGTACGTGTTGCTGTTGAAACAGCTTACTTCTGTTGGAATTTTAGCTAATTATGTCTGGGAAAACTTAGCAGGATGATTGAGTAAAACAACAAACAAATCAGTTGAAACCCACCTAATGATTAGCGTAAAAGTCTTTTCAGCTTGAAATTTGTCTTTGTAGCCATCGACGACCTTGTTAAACAACTTTAGATCACCAGTTCTTACAGCTACGGAAAATACAGAACAAAAGATTTAGTGTATAAATAACTGTTTTTTTACTTCTCTCACGATAAGTTATTCGTCACGTTTTACCCTGGATAGTACCATAGGTTCAACTGATACAGAGAGCATTGTGTAAAGCAGAGACTAATTTTAAGTCAAGGAACTGTCGAATTACTGCTCTTGTATGACCTAATATTAACATTTCTTCCGAAAGGAAAATGCCTTCTAGTTGATCAACACAAAACCCTATAGCAGTTAATAACCATTTTTTGTCGGTGTCTTTGACATTCAAAAATAGGAATCAACCTACTGGATCTGTCTACAAAAAGTCACTTTCATAACACAATTTACAAAACCAAGACCACTATATAAATTTATATACGATGTGTTCTCCTCAAGAACGTTTCTGGTGCATCACTGATTGGTTATGAAGATAATTTCTTGGCTAGAAGGGTTGGAGTTTAGAGAAAGTTAAGTAAACGATTAGTGATACAAAACGTAAAAAATCACCATTGAAATAAGGTTCGTTTTGATCGATAGCGTGTGTGTATTGTGCCAGCGCAATAGCCATTGACCAAAATGAATGTTATTTATATTGGGATTTTTAAGAAATCTAAAGTATGAAAATAAGCTGTAACGAGCCAGATTTAAACAAGTGTGTATNCCGAGACCACTATATAAATATATAATATATAAAAATTTTCATTAACTTCTCCTTAAATCAGTGGATTTAAGGAGAAGTTAATGAAAATTTATATACGATGTGTTCTCCTCAAGAACGTTTCTGGTGAATCAATGATTGGTTATGAAGATAATTTCTTGGCTAGAAGGGTTGGAGTTTAGAGAAAGTTAAGTAAACGATTAGTGATACAAAACGTAAAAAATCACCATTGAAATAAGGTTCGTTTTGATCGATAGCGTGTGTGTATTGTGCCAGCGCAATAGCCATTGACCAAAATGAATGTTATTTATATTGGGATTTTTAAGAAATCTAAAGTATGAAAATAAGCTGTAACGAGCCAGATTTAAACAAGTGTGTATGACTTTCATGGGTATCTACCTCGCGAACTGCAGGTGATTGCGGCATGTGACACTAGTAAGGCAAATCTCTCACAAAAACAGTTACATTCATATCCAAACCGAAAACCTGAGAATATGTCACTCTACAAAATTTGTTAATCAAAAAACCTTCCTTCCTTATGTTATATCCTTTACGCATAAAAAAGAAAAACGGGTGAGTCTTTCATACCTACCACCGTAAATATTCATGGATATAATTCCGCAATGGCATCCCACATTGAGGCATAATCGACTTACAGTGGAGTCCTCGTGAAATGAACTAGGATACAACGAATTTTCTATTACAACGAACATAATTTTTCTCCCTGCCTACTCTCTTCTTTTTTTCTATTCCATCAATAACGAATGTAGAAAATAGTCCCTTGAAATTCGCTACATCAGAGTTCAACTGTATGAAAAACTGCCCCCACAGTAATTCTACAGATTAAAAAGTTAGAAAGTACAGTTCTTCGTTGATGGCTTTCAGACTACAAATCATGTGCCTGTCAATAACATTACGCAGTTTAGGTGAGGGTCCAACCACGGCTGTACTGCTGATCGACTAAAGCTTTGAGTTGAGTAAAAATATCGCATTAGAAACATCATCATTAATACCTTGACAGTTTCTGCCTAAAGACTATATTATATAAAGTAAAAGCTTTATCATATTGTTATATGTCTATGATCAAAGGGCAGTAGAAAGTAGAATTCTGAATCAAACAAACCAAGGTGGAAATTGGTCTGGTGCATGGATTTCTGGTTGTCGATATTTAAAAAAGGGTTTTTGTTTTTAATGGAAACGGAAGGTGTGCCGGGCGACTTCCTTTGTACATTTATCAAGATAAAGTTCACTAGGCGGTAGAAATCTAAAAAGGTTCTGAATATCTGGCAACCAACCAGACTTTCTTTACCAGGTATTCTGAAACATCCTACTGGCAGTCTTGCCAAATTCGAGTCTCCTTCTAACGTTGTAGCGAGAACTTACCCTGTGTAAGCTGAAAATAAGGTATCAGTGTCTTTTTCAATATTTTCTCTCTAAACAAAGCGCGATCTGGAATTTCACCAAGAAGAAGCTGCACGATTATGGCCATTCTATGGACCTAAAAACCAGAAAAAATTTTTTTGTTAGCTTTTGGATTTCATACAAAATGCGTAATAGTTAACAGTATGGGATAATTTAAAGCCATTGGCAACATTTTGTCTAACCTGCTCAAAAACTAGCAAATTTTTGATAAAAGTAGCTGGTCAAACGACAGTAAAACTCCCTATATTTAGAACGAGAGTCACGTTGTCACGAGTATACATTGGATACGATCATATTTTTGTCTGTCTCTCTTTCGCAATACAAAAATATACATAGACGATTGTTCACTTTGCTCTCTACAAAAAACTGGGTGTAGAAAAAAAAAAGCCAATCTACAGTAAAGACAACTACAACGAATAACAATGGATAAATTCAAGGGTAGTGTTGATAGACTATTCTTATCTTTAATCGTGTTAAGTTCTATAAAAATAACTAAACTAGAAGTACCATAAAAATCAAAATATTTCTGTGTTGAAGTGGTGTCGAATACGCCAATGTCATATCTCAATTATGAGATACCTTACTGGCTCTTTCTACACCGCTACCAAATAGGAAAATATTTACGTTACTGACGTAAAATTTTCTCCTTTTTCCAAATACCTGGCACTTTGCAGTCAATTTTTCTCAAGACCATTTTCTATTGGTTGTCTGTTTCTTTAACTTTCCTATCAAAAGCACTGGAGTGTTAGTTCAGTAACTTTTAAAGCACAAACATTTTCATTTTCACACACAAAAATTGTAATTAATGACCATTTAAAAATAAGAGTACGAAAGAAGTAATAATGTGTCTTCTGTAAATTCTATGCCCAGAAGCCAATTACAATGGTACATACTAGACGCAATAACAAAACTGTTTTACAAAAAAAATCAAGTTGTAAGTAAATGTGAATAAGGCGATTTCACATGAGGCCGAACTAAATCAACGGCTGGGAGATAGAAGCTGTGATGCCCATAGTTTAAAACGGGTAAGACCGTTTTCAATTTTACAAATTAGTAGTAACTGCACCGTTTAGGTGCAAGTTCACTCTAATAAATAAAGTCTACTGTATGGCACAAATAAAATTGATAATGAGATTTCGGTTACACGGCCAATTGAGGGAACAGACATCGAATTTATGGAAAATACCAAGACGTTATTGGCTAAATCGTGAAATATGGCTAATTAGTTGATGTACCTTATTTACACTCCGCTACGATGTAGGTGACACTTATCTCGTTATTGAGCAGTTGTAAAGTTATGGTTAACTGTACCTGAGGCACCCGTGTACCCAGTAATTAAACTGTATGATTATGAGTGGAATACCTCTTAAAACGTAGCCTAGTCTAAATAGTCACGATCAATGTTGACATGATTTACCAAATCATATCACTATAAGTTGTACTTAACTGACAATAAAGAATATTTTTATCTTATATCGGTAACCAATTAAGGGTTTACATACGTGTTGCTTAAAGCCAATTGCCGTGTCCTGAGGTGCTTTACGAATGGCATTCAGTAGGTGCTTGTGTGCTTCAGAATAATCCAGCTGTATTGCTTTAATGAGACCTAAAAAACCCGCATAGGTCTTTTTACATATTATCAATGAATTTTGAAATTAAAGTACCTGATCAATAGTCTAATTAAAAATGATAACGTACCAATACATATAAGCATTAATTCTGGTCTTAAGGTATTTCAATGGTATTTCAAAACACGCTAATACGAAGGTGTAAATTGTATTTACAGATATATCTTCTACGGCGTACAATTACATTTTTCCATTCAGGTGGCTTGGTATCGACAAGTGCTTGCAGTAAAGATATTGACCAAAGCCAGTACCTACGTGTTTCTCTCTCTCTCTCATTCATAGTAGCAAAGGTAAGTCATAATTTAGGGCATCGGCTGTAACAGGAGCTGTAGAGGGTGTTAATAGGACAGGGTCTTTAAACACGACTAAATTTGTTNACCCCCCCCCTCTCTCTCACTCTCTCTCTCTCTCTCTCTCTCTCTCTCTCTCTCTCTCTCTCTCTCTCTCTCTCTCTCTCTCTCTCTCTGATATAAAAGGTTCAGTCAACAGGAAATAGTTCACAACCACTAATGGCATAAAAGAACAATAAAAGAGGGAAAGTAAATAAGAGAAAAAGCCCTTACAAATTCTAAATTATTAAAGGCCAAGTTATAAAGGAAATTCTGGACGGCAACAACGATGGTGTGATCTTTGTATGTGCCTTGAATAAGAGATTATAGTTAAACAATTGTTTTAGTAATGAAATAAAGGATTTTCTCAAGTCACTACAGCGGCACCACATTCAAAATCAACACACTGTCCAATACGTTATTCTACACGTGTATCCTTAAATAGGACCAGGAGCAAAGAAAGAAAAGAAAATTATTCGTTTTACAACAAAACCCTTCACATCTTTTACATAAAAAGTTATTTGGATTATTTCATTATCTGACAAAAATAAACCAACTTGAAAAAAAGTGTCTGTATAAGTATGTTAAGCATAAAAATTGAGGAAAACACATACCTAAATAATACAAAAATCTAGCATACTCGTTGTTGGACGCTGACTCAGGAAAGGTTGATTTTGATACCAGCTTATCAGCCTAAGAGAAAAAAAATTAAAACATGTAAATAAAATTAAATACAAAGCTGGTCAAAAGCAATATGTCAACACAATTGTTTTATGGGATCATTTGAATATTCCAAACAAATATCAAGAGTCGTGATACAGAAACACATTCATTCTTGAATGTTCGTTGTATACTTGCCCATGAAAAGGCACTCCGATGAAGTGGGTAGGCTTTCATAAAATGGTAGTTAATCAGTTAAATGTGGATAAAACATTCTAAAGCCGTAAAAAAAACCCAGAGGAACAAATATTTTGTAGAATATTGACCCACTAAAGTTACCTGAAAAATCTGACCTCTCAACAGAAGGTGATAACTATTTATAACAACGTCACATGATTTCAGGTGACAGGAGACAGACAGCACAAAATTTACGTTGGGTTCTGATGCCAACTACGTAGCGCAAGTCATCTCACTCGATAACTGAATGTATTAGGTAGTAAACCAAACGCACAGTCCTCTTCAAACCCACTCAAATGACTTGTGAACTACATACGTTAAGATTCATATATGTATGTATTCATGTATTCATATATGTATGTGTATCCTTTAAAACTGTAGTACATTAAAAAATATATTCTTTCCTCTCAACCTGCAGTTGAAATATCTAGCCATGAAGATATTTCAACTGCAAGTAAGAAAGTATTCTAAGAAGATCCGTTAAAATTACGCGCTAAATTTTTAACTGGGCAGAACATTCAGAAAGGAAGTACGGTTGGTTGCTGCAAAGATCTTTGCCTGAAACGAGTCTGTGTCTCGGAGGCTCTTGATATTCGGGCCTTTGGTTTCTTTAGATTATCATAAATTGGTACTAAAGGGGCGAAAAAACTCGTGCCAACTTCATGCAGGACCAAATTCGCAAACATTCAACAATTTGCGGAACAGTGATGTGTCTAAAGTTGTCAACTTTGCACGAGATAAGAAAGACAAGAAGGTAAGTCTTGCTCTACCGTCTTTTAAGAATGATATCACGGATTTTGAGTGACGAAACCATTAATAAACGATTTAAATAGTTGACAGAACACACAAAAAAAGTTACAAAAACAGAGAAGAATGAAAGGTGTCTCCCCTCTTATGTTCAAACTAACGATAAAATGTTACCTCGTACGCCAAACATTCTTACCTGATCAAACAAGTTGAAATGGAATATAGCTGCGAAGCAAAAGATTAAGTAGAGTTGCCTAAAACGAAAAATATCATATCACCAAATTATTTTTAAAAGTTAATATCACAGAATGGTCTCCGATAAAAGTGTCTGGTCAATTGATTTGGTACTCATTCTACTAAGGCAATGGGATACTGAGAATGTTTTATATCGTCTGAGTCATGTACAAATATCATGGTCAAATAAATACTACAGAATCAAGTTTGGTAAAAAACACCAAAACATTTTACCGTAATTGTCCTGTAAAGCAAACTTATTGGGGTCCAATGGTAAGGAACTGGTTTTAATGAAGAAGAAAGATGGCTCGCCTTTTCAAAAGAGCTGGGACGGAAGAGGGGATCATACACTTCTGCGTTTTATGTTTCCATAACAGATCACAAAAAACTGCACAATGTAGTATGAATGGGGCACATTACGCTAGAGAGTGCCTTAATAAATTCAGTATCTTTGGAGAATTATATCCTCTTTCTCAATTTCTTCTGTGAAGCTAATCCCTGTCATTAGGGGGTTTGGAGCACGAATCCTCCCCCTCTACTTGTCCCTGTCCAGAGCATCATGTGTCTCTACTACTATTTTCACCATGTCTCATCGCTGTTTCTGTCCCTATCTTTCGTTCGATCGTCTTAAATCTCTCCCAACCACTATTGCCCACAGCAGTTATTTTATTTAATGAAAAAAAAATTACAAGAACTTTCAAAACATAATGATTCTTTATCAAAAATAAGATAACTAACGCTGACCAATGGATACAAAAAATAATGTAGATTTTGAAACTTGTGGTTCAGTACTTCTTCCTAATTTGATATATTAATTAGCCTACAATTGGTACACATCTTCGCTGCACTGCTGGGAGATTTGGGGAAAAAACACTTTTGACCCACAGTTTTCCCATTCTACTCCATAAATAAAACAAAATAAACTTCGACTGTGGTATAATGTTCTCGACTCACTCGAACAATTATTTAACATTTATTACTGCACATATATTCTTACATTAATTTTAAACTACATAATATTAAAATACAGGTGTTCTGTTAAGATCACTGCAAACCTGTTGGGCAAGTATTCCAGTGGTCCCATAAAGACCTGGGACCTGGCGCATGGCGCTGTTATAATACTTCAAATGCACAATTAGTGAGGTGGTTACAGTTGAACCGAATCAACAGAGTCAGACCATCGTCTTGTGTGGTTTTATGACCCTAACATAATTTTAATTGAATTTAGGTCAACGGTCAGACCCGAAACTGTCAAGACGGAAATGATTAAATAGTGCCTACCAACTGGCCTTTAGTGCTTTAGATTGTTTCAGACATTACCAATTGTATCTAATTCCATGGTGGAAGTTAAACTAGTTGTGATCCTTCTTTCTAAACAAACAGTGGCCGTATGATGGCAAAGACAGGTTATCATTCTATTCGTGAATTTTCTGTCAATTTAACTCAAGTTAAATCACCTTCTTATTTATCTTGGTGTGATAAAGTTAAAAAGAAACTTTAATAACGCCTTGGTCCATTGTTCCATCTTCACTCATATTCATTTTTAGATCTCAATATGTAGTTGCTACACCCAATCTCAAGCAAATGATTACGTCGCTTTTCAGACTGAAGTAACATTGGTTCTGTTATACGGTGAACGTGTTTAGGCACCTGGGAGAAAACATTTAACATGACAAAGACTGGATTTTTTCTTCCATGAGTACATACCTGACCAACTTCGTCATGGTGAAGAGTCGAAGTGCGCAGTCTTCCATGAAGAAACCTTTGATTAAAAGGGGAAAATAAGACGAGATCTCATAATAAAAATAATTACTAATTCTAATAACGAGAAAGTAAAGCCACAGCTATATCTATTTCTAATACATACAATATACTTTTAAAATTAAAATGTAGCTAAATCACTTGGTCACAGTGCTTGAAGAAGACAAAAGTTTTCAAAGCTAATAGGGGAGATACAATTTATTTAGTAGTGCCTGGAGCTCTTTCAGAACCTTATGGCCACGGAAGGGCGCGACCATTCCGGTGCACTTGGTCTGTAACTTAACCCCACTAATGCCATATGACTCTGTACTAATTCCAACACTAGACCCTTAAAGAAGCTCTTAGAGGCCACCTTAACCTCTCTTCTCTTCAAGTGTTACCACAAAAGTCCTTCTTAACACTCTTCTAAAATTTCTTTCAGTTCGCATAATCGCTTTAAACTACCTCGCTTCGGACCAATAGCACATCATACATACTTCAAGAAATAAATGAAAGATAACAATTATACCTGGCAAAGAACGGAAGTCATGGAGATGCTGCTTATCAATGTTACAAAGCAGCGATGTGGTGCGAATAAAACGCCCTGAAAACATATCAAATCTGTTGGGCATCTATATCTTACATTGCTTGTGGGCGAAACTATTAATACATCAGTAAGTTAAACCATAAAACATTGAAATGCTGCAGTTGAAAATAGCAAAAACCTTACCCTCTAACATCCTTGAGTTTACCATTGATTTCATTAGCCCGGAAGTAATAAAAATAGCATGAAGCGGCAAGTGGGTCCAAAGTCCTCCTATTATACGAAGCAGCCTTTTGAGCAACAAAGTCCCCAAATACCTGTGCCTGTGATAGAGTGGGAATGCATAAAACATATCTACAGCACTCAAAGTGGAGGTACAAAACAATTAAACACACACATTATTACATGAGAATAAGACTTTAATGCTGGTACGGAATTGTCCTTCTACCAGATGTTACAGTAAATTGATAATGAAAACATCTAGACAGGAGTAAACTGCTTGGTAACCACTGGCTCAATCTTTAAAACAGTTGGTTGGGTTGGACTCTCTTCATCACACAAACCGATGTTTTGGTCTTAATGGTTGTTACATGGGAGGTAAAGTTTTTAATGATCTCCCACTTGAACTTAGAAGCAAACATACAGAAATGAATTTTAAAGATATTTTAAAAGATCACAGGTTCTAGTTTTTATCAGGTTCTTATTGTTTTACAGATTTTTTAAAAACAGGACAAGTGTCGATAACAGTATTTATATACATTACTTTTTAATTATACATTTATTGAAACGTTTTTATCCTGTATAAATATTCGTAAATAAGTAAATAAATAAATAAATAAATTTAACTATTTCCTGTTAAACGTATTTACCAGGTCTCACTAATAATACACTCAAGCTTTCCCCTGATGTTAAGACTTTTGAAGTGCCTATCCAATACCCTCTGTTCCATTGCAACATTTCTATTGTTGTTCTTAAGCAATAAAAGAAAATGTCTTAACCATTACAATTAACAACAGTCAGATACATGAATTTATTTCTATTGGTTAAAATCTGAAGCATCCCACCAATTGAACACTCTGTATGAATATACCAAAGCCCTAATTTATCTTTCAGTAGGAATCAGTTACAAGATCTTCTTATATACACGTAAAATAAAAAGAATAAACAAATTCTCTGATCAGGATATCATACCTTTGAGTGCTGTTTGCTATCCAATAAATAGATTAATACCAGAAGATGAACATACAGTTCAATCTCAGGTAATGGTGTTTGTTGTGATGCCCTTGTGGACTTTGGCTTGCTTTTATCATTACTTGATTCTGGGCCTTCTTCAAAGTATGATAACAGTGACCCCCTAATACCTATATCATAACAATTAAAAGGATAACAGTAGAATTACAAAACAAACACTGGAGAATAATTAAATGATATTTCCTCAGTTCTGTTACTGAAATGACTACCAACCTTCCTTAGGATAAAAGAAATGAAAAAATGAACAAACAAGAAACCCAACCTGAGTCCACCCTTATATATTGGGGCATTCTGCCTATCTAACTTGTAAATACATTTATATTTTGGAGAGATGTGCCAGCACATACAATGTGTCAGGTTAAATTCCCATCACTGGTCAAGGAAGGGCAACAAGGTGAGGGCATAATGGTAAATTTACTAAAGACAATAAAAACTCCATGGAAAAAGGGTTGTTATTTCTAGTTTCTTATCCTGACTTGTCTGTAGAAAATAAGGAATCCCCAAGGAACTACTTAATAATCAGAAGTAGTGGCTGGATGGTGGACAAAAATGCAAAGACTACTCCACTTGTTAGATGGGTAAAAAGCAATGTCATGATGCTATGAGGAACAAAGAATACAGAAAGTAACTGGTGCAGTTCCTGGAAGGCATGGAAAGAGAAGTGGGGCAGAAACACAGTTTGTCTAAATAAGGCAATGACCAAAGTGGACCCAAGAGACCAGTATGAAAATGGAAGATGCAATGGAAAACAAGAAATTAAATCTGCAGCTACAATGACACAGGAAATGAAAGCAGTGCTTTATGGGCATCTGGATTTAGAGGATGACAGTAACTGGTAAAAAAGGTTTGGGTGACAAAGTACAAACAAAGGCAAGATATAGAAGAGCTGATCACCCATAAGGATTGAGATGGGTCTTAATTCTGAAGTATTATGAGTGGTACACAGCAGTCTAGAATGAGTAACTTTAACAACTACTTAATACAGAGGATTCAAACATTGAGCAAGAAGCCTCATTTGAGAATTTATAACCATCCTCAAATGGGTTGTGGTGAAGTGTGGCTCTAATAATGAAAAACAAAAAATAAAAAAGCTTGGGGTCCTATCATTATCCAGAGCTACTAGGAAGAATTCTTTATAACCCATTCTCTGTCTCTGTCTCTCTCTTACACACACACAAACACACACACATATATAGTAATATTAGTAAAGTATACTAATGTTCACTAAGAGTGCTCAATGTTTCCAGAGTGTTTATAAATCCAAATTTGTCCAAATTAAATATAAATTTGTCTAGTTATTTTGTATACTATACTGGGTTTATATATATATATATATATATATATATATATATATATATATATATATATATATATATATGGTTGAGCACTCTATCTGAGATGGGAACCTGTTCTTAGCATAATGCAATGCTCACTGCGCATGCGTGGTTTGAGCACTCTGGCAGGATCCCACAATAACTCTTTAACTTGTGTTTGCTCCGGCAACATGGCCAGAGAGTTATGTCTCAGAAGCTCTGTGCAGCACTGATGAGCCCACAAAGGGCAAAACAGTACTATCTGCAGATTGAGTATATATATATATTAAGCATTACCACCTGATACCAGACACAAAACTAGCAAAAGAAGTTAAAAAATATCCATATTCTGGAAGTACAAAAAAGTACAAGTAGACTGGGATCTTCACAAAGAACACCAGTAAGGTATTAGGNCAATGCTCACTGCGCATGCGTGGTTTGAGCACTCTGGCAGGATCCCACAATAACTCTTTAACTTGTGTTTGCTCCGGCAACATGGCCAGAGAGTTATGTCTCAGAAGCTCTGTGCAGCACTGATGAGCCCACAAAGGGCAAAACAGTACTATCTGCAGATTGAGTATATATATATATATATATATATATATATATATATATATATATTAAGCATTACCACCTGATACCAGACACAAAACTAGCAAAAGAAGTTAAAAAATATCCATATTCTGGAAGTACAAAAAAGTACAGAAGACTGGGATCTTCACAAAGAACACCAGTAAGGTATTAGTGGTACTCAAAGTTACAAAATTCAGTTCCTTTAATCTGTACTGCAAAGTGCCAAGTGATCATAAACTACCATGTGGTTGAAGGTTAAGGTATACAGGCCAGTGATCTTTTTTGCAACCACATTATGGGTAGAGGTGAGGGTCTACAGAAAGCAGAAAAAATTTTACTGAAAAGAAAGGTAATGAAATATTGATATGAATAAGAAAATTTGCCTGAAAGTACAATTGATAAATAAAGATGAGCTGAAACTGCCAGGGTTGGAGAGTTTAATATGGTGTTGAATAATAGCCATCCCTATTAATATATGTGAGCTAAAAAACACAGACACAAAATTATCTTATTGACAGTTATACTTATCACTGGCATATGGGTCATTCTATCCAAATTAAACATGGTTTTATCCCATGGGTCCTCAAATTTTCCTGGTATATCTGCTATATAGATCTTACCAATCAGATATTATGGCTGTTTAAAGATGCTAACAAATGTCAAAATTTGGGTAAAAATAAATTTAGGAGCCGCACTCCAACAATCAAGCTGTATTGATTTTGTGTTGTAGTCTGGTTACCTTGACCACAGAACAGTGGATTTTGGACTTCTGGTTTGTGCTTCTGGCATGTTTTTCAGACTGATACAAATATTTCTATTTACATTTTTCAGGTTTGAAAATGATAATGAATTAGCAAAAATATTTACCCAACATATACATATAAAAATAAATTTCTTTGAATTTTAAAGACCTATTCTACCAACTGACTTAAGTAAGTGTATATGGATTTTCAATTTCCCTAACACTTACAACTATAGATGTAAGAACTTCACTCAGAAAAAGCTTACAGCTTATGCCATGATAAGGCTCTTAAATCTATGGCTTCCTTGCAGTCCAGAATTTTCAAGTCACAACCAGTCTTAAAACCTGGTCATAACCTATTACTTTAAGAAAAAAAATATCTACCAAAAGTTTTAAAATGTGAAGTCTCAGGCTTGGCAGACATTTTCAAAAAAACCTCAAACTTAAACCAACTGTTTCTTATTAATAGCAAAAAACCAGAAAGATGACTTTCTCCCATCTTGCAGCATGGGTTGGAGTATTTACAAAAAATCTGATAACACTTATTTTAATGCCAATACACCAAACTTGAAGATTAATAACAGCATATCACTAACTTAAAACTTAATAAGAAATTCTGAAAGTACATGTTGGGAAAGGTAAAAACTGGAAACAACAAGTAATAATGTATGAATCTTCCTGCATACCTCAAAATTGGGTTTTTGATGCCAAAGACCATTCCACAAATATAGTAACCAGAAAGCTTATAAAGCAGGCCAGTATTCAACACCTTATCACATGTCTTGGAAATATTAAGGGCTAAAGCACATATTTCACCATAAATTCATAAATTTACATACATGTTCAGTGATAATAGTCAAAAGCTCACAAGCCAAAAAAAAGATGTTGCTTATGCAGGAATTCTACCAGTGCATTGTTTGTAAGTTGTCCAAAGGCCTTACTTATGGCTAAAAGAAGATAAACAGGTTGTTTTTTGTCAGAATCAGATGTATTACCTCCATTCTTGAAGTCCGAGGTAACATTGGAAGCCTTCAAGAAAGGTGGAAAACAAGAGTTTAATTGGCAATGATTAAAAAATTGGAGTAGCAAGGAAGAAAGCTCAGAAGCAAACTATTTCAAGGCAACTACCAGAGTTCTTATCTAACCATGGAGCTTTAGATTGATCATGAATATCCTTTGGAACTAGCCTACCATTTATGACAATGGAATCTATAATTAATCAGTTTGTGAAGAGAATTCTGGCAAAGAGAAATTAGTGTCATATAAAGAAGAATTGGTGGACAACAACTTGGCAAAGAAAACAGTGTTCTACTTAAAGGAAATAGGAAACCAAACACTATAAAAAAGTCAAAGGATAACTGATTTGCTAGAATTCAAAACACTATTGTAAATCTTAAAGAAATCTCTAGCTTCAAAATTTTGAGGCAAAAATAGATTCACAACCTTGCTCAGCATAGCAGGATTTGGCATCAAAAATCACCCTTTTACTAGGATTACTGGCCTATCTGAAAGAAACCTAATATTCATCAGTTCCATCATACTGAAACTCTATAAATTACATGATTGCAAAGAGCAATGACAGAAGAATAATGAGCACTGGACCATAGAGGAGAACAAGATCTGACTTTAAATAAGTACTACTTATTACAAATGTTTCAAGGCCAACCACTTAACCTCATTTTGTGAATTTACCTGTGGCAACATAAGCCAATGTATGCTTTCAATTTAATGCTGTTACATGTAAAACTTTACCCAAAATATTTATTTTACTTATTTACATCTGACTGTAGTAACCTGAAGTTCCATGTTTACACCATTTTCAAACTTTACAGCCAATCGTGGGCAGTAAGAACTTCTTTCTTTCAAATTTTTCACACAAAGAACATATCCACAGATAAGATTCAATGATAAATTACATTAATATTTTTTATGAAAGTACTTAAGAATATAGCTTAGTAACAAGTTTGTAAAATAGCTAGGAGGCTCTTCTACAACAATAACTTTGGTGAATAGGCAAAAACCACATTTTATTGCCACACAATCTTTTCAGCATATTTTACTGTATTGAATATCTAGTCTTTTTGTCTTGGCATTCCTTAAAAATGTTTGGAAAGCTCAGTTTTATTACCACATTTCAGTTGGCAAAAATATTCTTTTTGGATGTTGTAACATGTCTTAAAATTATAAGCACATATCTCATTGAATAGTAATGTCACATTATTTGATTTTAATATGGCTTTGTAAACTATACATTTTGGCAGAAATTTGCTGGCCAGTTTGGATTAGTTCAACAATAACATTTTCTAGTATTACTCATGTTGCTATTGTTTCTACCATTCAAGATTAGGTTGTTTTGCCTTTTAAAGTCTGTGTTAGTGTGTAACAATACTTTCAATAATTCATATTGGTGTTGTTTTTAGTAATGTTTTAAAACCTGTTATAACTGCACTATAAATAAATAAGTAAATAAATAAATATATCAGGCAGAGACAATTAAAAAAATATCTAAATAAATAAATGGTGGCAAATCACAATATGTTCATTTTAGTCAATGAAAACTTACTCATAATTTGACACTTGCTTGAATTATATGGTATTCAACATATTAAGTTTTGGTGAAGCCACTGGTTTATATTTCACTTTTATTTAGGACATAATTTTATGTCTTTATCAAAACCACACTTTGTTGACAATTTGCAAAGAAAAATACTATACAGTCATCCAAAAAGACTGACCACTGGCTAAAAAACACAAATCACATACAGTTACATAATGCACTGTAAAGTATTAAAAGAAAAACAAATTGTCACAACATGTAGTGTCAAATCAACAAATTTTAGTACTGGTGTACACTCCACTTCATTACATTACATTTACAACAAAATACATTATTGATATACCTTGAGAACAGAATGCAGAAATCACTTTGATAAGCAAATGGGAATTAAGTTTCTTTCTTGTAGCATTTAAGCTTCTGAGAACTCTTGACAAGAATCTAGGATCTTTGGTACTGACTGATTTATCTATGTGTTTGATCTGTTCCTTAATATCTGCATAGAAAAGAGAACAAAATTGTCTTGAAACAAAAAATAGTATTGTATCTGCCATAACAATGATCTAAATGTATTGTGGGCTTTTATTTTCTTGTCTATCAACTAATATTTTTACACAAATACAGAATATATATATACATAAAAGATCTTCTTGACCACTTGACCATTGACATAGAAGACTGCCAAAAGTTACACATTGACAATTTCGGTTTGGATAAAAGTAGTTCAACAGGAAACAATACTACACTCTAGGATATTTAAAAAAATTTTCACTAAGGAAACATTCAACTGCTATGATGAATATCCTTGTTAGTACAGGAATAATAAAGGACATGGTATCTCATTATTAATTGGAAATTAGAACCCTTTGTAATATGTGACATTTGCATTTTGCTGTAAGTTACAACAAATTTACACATATATAATTGGATTGGAGGTGAGCTGGGCTTAATGGTTAGAGGAGTTGCAGGGTGACCAAGAGGTTCTGGGTTCTATTCCCTAAGCAAGTAGAACAAATTTGAAACTTTACACAAGAAAAGTCATAGCTTGGCATCAGGAAGAGCATCCAGCCAAGAAATTCCTCACTGCTAAAACAAAGTCCCTTTGAAGGGCACCATCTGATCCCCAGTGGCCGGGGAAAAATAACATTAAAAACAAAAACAAAAAAATAGATTTGAGATGTAATAAAATATTTAGGTATAAAAGACAGTTTGCAGTGGCAATTCTAAGAGGTCATGTTGACTGGAGGACCAAATATTTTGAAAGAAAAAAATGTTTATATCTATTTTGTTTGAAGAGATGGAGCTGGTACAAAAGTAAATTTATGACGCTCTGTGGCATACAATGCTTCAGGCAAGGCTTTTCCTCCTTTGAAATGAAGGTCTTATTCAGGTTTATATATGCAAACACATGAAAATTATCCACTTATTCACATAGATATTATCAGAACAAAACCTTAAAATACAGTCAGAATGGCAAAGATGAAAATTTATGCCATTATGTTACCTGTTGAAATCGCAACCAATGGGGTGCTAGCTTACTTCTTGAATGAAACATTGTGAAACCTGAGGTTAAAATAGCACACTGAATCCTTACAGTCAAGCTAGGAGCCCTTAATAGCATAGTGGTGTTTACGCTTGCTAGGAGCTAATACCATTCTTTATTTTAATAAATAAAATACCAACAACGTTAATGATCATATAAATTAAATAAAAAATAAGTATTTAAGTAAAATATTTAATATTTTCAAAAACTTTAAACATTCTAATGCATTCTCAGTTTTATTACTATTCATTTTCTGAATCGGTTAGGATGGTTCGGACAAATTGGGGGTGAAAAAGATATCAATTAGTGGAATTTTTATTTATCAATGATTTGTTTGTGTAGAATTTTTACCTCAGAAATCAACAAAAAACTGATGAAATTTTGAGTGATGTCGCAATATCGTTTGTAACAAATGTTGGGGTTTTTTTAAACCTAATTTAGGTAAATATATTTTTTTCAAAGTCATGTTGCTTTGCAGCCTAACCAGTACTATATGGTAAAAAGAACTGATTTTTTTAAGAAATGCACCACCACTAAAACCAGCCCTGAAGGCTAAACCTAGTGAATTGAAGGTGGTATTAGCAGAATAGATTTCCATACTTTAACTCTCTTCAAAATAAACTACCTAGGAAGCAAAATCCCTGGGTCTAAACGGTATTATGGGTATTTTGAAGTGCAACAATAGGCGAAGAAGAAATAAAAAATTCAGTAATTCATACAGGGTAAGGTCTGGGCTAAACATTAAATCAAACGCTTAACTGCTAACATTTTAACTTACACATGGTTGACCTCTAAGTAGCTGTTTACTTACCATCGTAGGCTTTTTTGTCCTCTTCTTCTTGAGATTTTTCTTTATTATCACCAGATTCAACATCTACCATATGAACGTCTTCCGTCATTTTTAAGGTTTACAAATCAAACAATTTCAAAATTGATAAACTGGCAAATTTACCCTTTCCAATAAAATTTTTTGTGCCCTTGATTTTCTTGTGGTGGTTGTACGCGGTAAAAAGAGGCTGATGTCTGAGTTGCCTCATTCCCGTTCCGCTTAGGAGGGCATCACAGGGAACTAGTGTCTCTTATCGCACAGTGTTCCAGCATGGTACCTCTTCTTTTTAACCTGAACGCAAATGGCATTCCGCCTACTACCATAAGTACATCTATACTGACGATATAGCCCGTAAGACCTGCCATAGGGACTTTGCTGAAACTCAACAAGTGTTATCGAAAGACCTTGACAGTCTTAGGACTCATTTTAACTCATTAGCTTTAGAACTTCAGAGACTATTCAGAAAGTGCAGTAATAAGCCATATACGCCGTATCATATTGCCAATCTGTGGCTTCACTTGACCCGATTTAGTCAATGGCAGTCATCTACACGAAGACTGAAGGACTTTCTCATAGAACAAATAGCTTATCCCAAGGGTTCTGACCTACCCCGCTAACTCTGGTTACTCCTAAATAGAATAAGATCAGGTACTGAAAGTTTCAAAAAATGGTGTTGCACAGTTGTTATAACATACATCCCACTATGTAAATACAACCAGAAACACACGGCAGACTACACAGTTCAGAGTAAAATTGAAATCTGCTAAACATTCATTCTTTTTCTTTGAAACCTTTATGTGTGTCATTTTTATTGAACTATGTCTCGTATTATAATTTTTTACTAATTCGGCTAACGTGTGTGTGTGTGTGTGTGTAAGCTGCTGGAGACCAAGTGAGTATGCTGCACCGGGAATATTTCTCCCAACTACAGGGGCGTCGAAGACGCACATTTCCTGGTTGGATTTTTAAAGAAATTTCTCCAAATCGACGACGAACCAGATTCAAAATCATATGATCGACGAGATCGATTTCTTCAATGGTACGGAAGAACAGCTTGAATCGAAGGCTATTCGTTACTAACTAGTAAGAAAAACCTGGCTAATCAGCATCCAGGCATCACCACGTGGAGGTTGCCTTCATTGACGCCCAAACGGCTAACGTATCTAGAAACTGTGTGTTATCTTGAATAGTCAACCGCTTCCAGATTTTTGTCTTTATTGTTCGATTCCATCTTTCAACAGTAGACGATTTTTCTTCACTTTCTGTAGAAGATAGTGTTATGCTTTGTTTATTTAACAAGTCCTTTATATTTTTACTGTAGAACTCAGATCTTTTATCTGCCCACACATACTTTGGATTTCTACCTTCTTTAAAGATGGTTTTGAATGATTAAGTTACAGTTTCACCCTTTTATTCTTTCAATGATAAGATCCAACCATATTTAGAGAATATGTCAATTTCCATAAGAAGATACTTATAGCCTCTATCCATTTACTAAAATCCATATCAACGAGATCAGCAGCCAAAATCTTATCTATTTGATTTGCAATAAGATTCCTTCGAGTAAATTTCGACTGCTCTTTACGTTTTTTTGCCTTCCTTTGTTTTATACTAAAACCCAGCTTTTGTTTTGAATTTTATTATTCTTGGTTCTTGCCACTTGACCCCATTTATGCATTTGACCAAAATGGATTTCAACTAATGCTTTTAAGCATTTTTTTATAGCAATCATCTTTATTTTTTCCCATGGAATGACAAACATTGTGTTAAACTGCTATTTTATCTACGTTAATATATGGCTGCCATGCCACTTAGTTACTTTATTGGTTTCTTATCATATTATAGTTATTTTTCAAGTGTATTGCATGGGCTCAGAAATTTATCCGAGCTTAGTGTCCATCCTGAATTTAATTTTGGGAGTTTAGCAATTACTTAATGGATATGTAAACCATAATCAGTTATCTTCTCCGATTTAAAACCTTGGTTTTTATAGATCCACAAATTGCAAAAGTTGATTTAAGGATTAACCTACCGTTTTAGCTCTCTCATACCTCTCATTTACGTTTTTTGTTCCTTCTTTACATCTAACACAAAACGATTTATTCATGTACACTAACATATAATAAGTTAAATATTTTCATCAAAATTTTTCTTTAGTCTTTAAGTCTTCATTAAGGAAAAGAAATTTGTAAGGACTTAGTCTATCAAACAAAAGCGAATCAATCCTATTTTTCTCCAATTAAGTTGCTACGATTTTTCGTTACAGGTGGATACAGCATCATATGAAAACAATTCAAACTTGTTTTTTGTGGTACATCATAATATGATTAAGGCAAATAAAGTTGTGATATACAATGATGTCTTCCATCAATAAAATGATTTGCTATTTTAGATTGACATTTTTCTTGAGTATTTATTAGATCATCAAAGTTAATTATTTTCTACAGATTTGTCATGTTAATAATGGTGGTTCACTTTTTACTTCTCTCATGAGTCTTGGGACTAAATTGCTTCCAATAACTACAAATCTTGCTTTAAAGGTACTACCTGGGTTGGCGACTGGTGTTATACAGAGTCTTGGATCTTTTGGCATGGANTTTACACCACGCAATCACACAACCGCACAAGAAAACGAAACATCATCTAGTTCAACCCTCCTTTTAACAAAACCGTCCAAACAAACATTGGAAAAGCCTTCCTACGCCTCATCCATAAGCATTTCCCTGCGTTCAGCAAACTCCATAAGATATTTAACAGGAACACCTTAAAATTAAGCTATAGTTGCACAGAAAATATGTCACAAATCATCAAAAAGCACAATAACAACATCATCAGTACCAAAACAATAACAACAAACCAATCCTGTAACTGCAGAACAAAAAGTCAATGCCCTCTTTCAGGAAAATGCACTACACCAAATGTCATCTACAAGGCCACAGTATCATTGGCATGACCCACAGGAACACCATCAACACGTAACATCCAAAAGGCCATGGAAACACAGATACCCTCAGCAAAAATTATCATTCACCCACAGTAAATACAAACACAGCAGAACACTATCCAGTTTCGTATGGGATGCAAAGGAAAAAACCGGAAAAGCACCCGAAATATCTTGGTCTCTCCTAAAATCAGCCCCCCATTACAACAACAGCACAAAAAGATGGATTTTTTATGTGGCAAGCAGGGTCTTGATAAATAGAGTAGCCTGGCAATTTAGGTGGTCTGACAACAGATGGAGTTTTCTCAATGACAACTAGAACCAATGGATTTACTAAAATATTGGCAAAGGATGTGGGGGTCAGTCAGTGGATTATTCACCAAGAGAATTGCGTACGAAAGTTATGGGTTTTGTAAAAGTGATGGAAAACGTTGTTTGATTTGTAAACTTCGCCAGAGGGCAGGAAAAAGATATTTACTAAATTATGGCTTTTTGGAAGAACTTGATTATGATTACCCTGATTTTGTGTATTTTTCTGCTGTACGTTAGCTAAGTAGGGTTAAAGTTTGAAGGTTCTGGAGTCTGTGACGATGAGTTAAAGGACCAATGAGTGCTTCCTTATATCTGTGAAAAAAACCCAATGTGTCTACTGTGTCAGGGAGGATGAGGTTAAAGTGAGAATCATCAGAATGTGTCCTATTTTAATAACGAAGGTTGATTGAATAGCATTCTTAACAGACACTGCAGAACCGACCTCAGAAATGAATCTAACTCATCAAGAAAAAAATTAGCCGATAAACAAGCTGTTTGAGCATTTGAAAAAAAGTTGCATCTTTTGGGTAAAACCACTCTCACCCATAACATTTTCCTTGCAACCAGGAAGACAAAATTTCCTGATCTTGAGGAAATATATTGCAAGCATCAAAAACCCGCGCAATGAGTTTGATAGCGGCTTTCTAGCTTTCCGATGATGACAATCAAACTGAGATTGTTTGCTCAGTTCTTTGACATTGCAGTGAAAGACAGTCGTAACTGTTGTCAAATGTCCTGATTGTTGCTAAGAGTAGCTACAACATGTGGCAAAGTCGATAATGACAAGCTATGGAGGACAGAGAACTCCAAGCCCCACATTAACTACAATAATAGACATTATGGAACATTGTAAAGTTCTGTTGCTCATATTTGCTTGTAGTTGCACTGTTACTACTTTTTTAACAACATATGTTGAGAAGTAGGTTACTCAATAAAGTATGTGCAGCATTTATTGTACTAGGACACAGAGAAAATAGGGAAAAGTTCTATGCAGTTGCCTTAGTATAGTGATTTTTTGGATACACTCATACCGAAATTGACACTGATAGTGGCACTGTGGAAACTTTCGCACCTTTATCTCTGGTGCTGTAAAATAAAAGTCTTAGTTATGTCTCCAGTAGTTTTTCAGTGTCTCTATGTATGAATTCATCCAGATGTAATTTACAAATCGTTTTGTAAAATTACGCTATATTAAATGCAACTTGCATTTCTTGTTACCGAGTTACTAATTTTAAGAATGCACGGCAGCATAGTTTGGCTGTACAAGCTCTTCTCGTAAGCAATAATTTTCTCAATAACTTAAGCTTCCATGGCGTGTGCTCCAGAACCTGAACATTCTGAGCAATCTTCATGTGTACAGTCTCGTTCTGAATTTGAGACCTGCAATTAGTCAGGTTCTTGCCAATGGAAAAATTCCCCCTTCGACTAAGCAAAAATGCCACAGGAACTCACGACCCGAAGGTTAATGAGCTACTAAATGAAGGCAGGATACAACATTCCTCGCTGAAAACAATGAATTGACAAAAAGAGGCTGACGCAACAGTTATTCTATTGTGCATCTTTTCAAATTAATTGTATTGTTCATGTTAAGTAAAATCTTTTTTTCTGGTATTGGTTATACACTCCACTGGCTAACAATTTTGCATACTCCTACTCTGAAAGAAAATTATGTTGACCAAATTATTTTCTGGAGAAAGGCAAAGTCAATTTTTCAAGTCACTTTTGGATGAGAACTTTAGAACACTTAAGACACTTTACGAAGAGTTTTTTATTGCGATGCTCCAACAATTGAAGATGAAAAAATTTTGAACAGAGAAACTGAAAAAATACGGTGCTTTTAGTCATAAACGATTAATAAGTTAAAAGGTTACCTTTTTCGAAAGAAAAAGAAGTATTGAAACCAGAGATTTTTCATAAAAGTAACGCAGGCTTATGTGAAAATCATCTAATTTAGATACGCTGTTTACATTAACTTTATAAGGAATTTAACGTTATTTAAATTAACACGTTAAATTTTATTTCTGCTGGTAAATCTTAACGTTAATTTCCTGTAGCAAGGTATAAATTCTGTAACAGCCTGCAGTGTCTATTACACCAATCGCCCTTATTTCGGAGCCAAACAAATATCTCTTGTTTGAGGTTGTTTCCTTTTTATGATACATATTTGCAATAAGTACTTGCTATTGTTACCTTTAAGCGGTATTCTTAGCATAAACGCCTAGAAGGGCATCCACGTGTGGTGTTTTCCCTCCAAAAGCTTCTAGTTGCAAACGAGACTGGAGTGACTGACACCATTAGCGTCACTCATGTTTGCAGTGGTTTCTCCTGCAGTTTCTTCTAGCTGACTCAATTTTGAAGCTCGCAAAGAGGATTATTAAATATTTGATCTGGTTTCGTCCTTTTACAAGATTGATTTGCGATAGTTGCAGAATAATTTCATTTTTCAATAATACTTCCAACATTGGAATGGAACTTTGTATCCCTGTGACAGCTGGCATTCTGGATGTTGTAAGGTAGACTGGAAACAGGCGGCAAATTTGACTTGGTATTTCTATCTTAAAAAACCGCAACAAATCGGAGCAGAAGAAAACTTCATTTGCTGTGTCAGGTATTATTTTACAATGTCAAACAATCATGGTAAATTTTGCAAAATAATTATGCACCAATGCTGCAAAGGCTTTTTCATTAACAACAGTGATTTGGATGTAATTGTAAGTGTAGGGAATCCATCAGTCTTGTCAATGACAATTCAGGTTCAGTTAATTTTCTTACTTACTTATCCTCTTGGAGCCATCATCGGCTCATAAGGCCGGTCAGCACCTTCTGCCATCTCTTCATTTCTCTTGCTACTGTGTTAGCCTCACTCCATATTTGCCATGCAAATTGATATCTTTATTCCTCTGCACTTTAAGGTTGTATTTCCTCATTTCTCTGGCAACTATTGCAGTCATCCGGGTAGCATACACCGTCCTTACGTTCCAGCAGCCTGCACTGATAAAATCCTTTGGTGTAAGTAATGATCCCATAGATGCCATCTTCAGGTTAGAGACTTCCTTTGGGTGTTCATCCCCAGCTGCCTTATGTGCGTCCTCCCGATCTTTTTTTCTCATCCTCAGGGATTTCTCATGACATGGCTCTGCGACCATAAATAGCTTCGTTTAATGTCCAAGTTTCCGTGATCAGGCTTTTTTAACAGGAAGAGGTGATTAGCCTCTCGTTCAACCCTCCTGCTTTCTCATCCGGGCTTGAGACGTGCCATGGCAGAATTTTTAGTTGATTTAAGGAATAATAAGTTCCATATATTATTATTATTTCTTATGCAAATCTCATAATTTTGATACTGAACCAGTTTCAAAATTATGAGATTGAGCATGCTTTAATAGTAATAACAACAATAACAAATAATAATATTATTATTATTACTATTTTGAAAAGTTTCTACCTAATAATACCTATGAAAATATGAAATACAAATAAAAACGATTAAATTTCCAAGTCACAAATGAATATATTCTAGTTAACATTTAAGAGTAGTAGCATTGAATTAAAAACATGCAACTAAGACAAAAATAAGATGGAAAGAAAGAGAGGGAGGGGGAAGGGGGAATACTTAAAAATATATTTATGTAATAAATGTAGTGCAATGCCATACTTAATCTCCTGTTAATACCTTTCATCAAAGAGTTAGTAAAATTGACACAATTTCTTCTGTGGGAACTTGCATGTACCTATAATTTGGCAAAGATGAAATTCTGGATAAAACCAGTTGTCTAGTTGTTTCAAAATGAGACACAGCCCTTCCAGACATCTAGTGTCTCTGATGTAATTATGACCAGTGATTACACAGTTTATTTTCCAATGATGTAAAGGACCAATATGTGCTTCCTTATATTTGTAAAACAGAACAATCAGTTTTAAAGAGTCTTGATTTTATGGACTCAGTGGAAACAATTGATGTAGGATATTTGTCATCTCATGAGTCATAAGCTTTTTCTGAGTTAGGTTTTGTGAGATACTTCTTCCATCATCAGAGCCTGAAAATGGGAGAAGTATCTCTCAACCATAACTCAGAAAGAGCCTACAACTCATTGTGTGATAAATGTCCTACATAAAAAACAATAAGTGTTACTCTGTCAGATAGAATAAGATATTGACTGTAATATGATGAAGTGGTGAAAGCCCAATTTTTGGCTGATATTAATAAGATGAACCCTATAAATCTGTTATGACCCAAGGATCTATAAGTATACATACTAATGAAGTGATTGCCAATTTTTTTATTATAATTGCTTTTCCTCATTTGTACCCCTAAAAATTTCTATTTAGTTAAATGAAATAGAAGTAATGTGATAAATTCTACTTCAACCTCACCATATTATCCAATTAGAGTGATCAGATACTCTTCAAGCATAGTGATGTTTCAGAGATGAGCTTACTTTGATTTTAGGGTTGTGCTGCAAAGAAACCACATTGTAGTCCCTTTCAGCATCAAACCACTAAGAGATAGCAACTCTATGAAGAGCACGTTGCACTCTTTAAGGGGGTGTTATGCAAAATGGCATCACTTCTGTGACACAACACTGTCATGATTAAGAGATTCATGGAAACAAGAAGTCACATTCACCAACGTTTTTATCAAAATATAGTCACCAGCCCTATGAAAATTTTGAATGTTGGGCTCTTGGACTAAAAATTCAGCCCATTATAATGGAATTAACAAAAGAAAAGAACCAGCAATACAGAAAAGAAGCTTGTGAAGAATCCAAATGAGATTTTAAAAGTATCCTGGCACTGTTAGCCTATCTTGAGATACCAAATAGCTAGGGATTTACCATAACATGTAGAAGATTTTTTTAACAACTGAATAAGCAACCAATTTGATTATTCATACTTATCACTTGGGCTAATTGATGAAGATTGTGTAAGATTATCAGAGAAATAGTCCATTTTGTTTCCTGATGATGAAATTATGAATGAAAGCGGGGTTTAATTGATAATATATATCAGTACCCTGACTCATATTTGATAAATAATGGAGAAAACAGTAGGGTAATCAGGTGGAACATTAAGCCTTGCAATCTGGTATGAGTGACAATACCAGATCCAGTTTGCACATGTTTCCCTTCTTATTTAGCCCTTATACTGCCATGTTCAGCCAAGATTTCACCAAGCAGCAGTAATTATTACCACTTCAGTAACTCCAAGAATAGCCATTCAACCAATGTAGCTGAAGTGCCACAAAATATGAAGTTGGACCAACTATTATCTTTACCAACTCCTTTGACTGCTAAACCTAGCCTCCCAGACATTATAAATTACAAAACTAATAACAATAGTTTCAGCATGTTAGATTGCTATCACCATATCATGTTTTATTGATCAAGTTGTCAGTTAGATTTCATGTGCTTATCTTTCAGAAAGGGAAACCACTATAATTTCACTTTTTGTAATAGGGATGACTCAGTTATTTAAAGGTTCTCTCTACCTCATGCAAATACACCTAAAAATAGTTGATTTCAAGTGAATATTACCTTGAAGTGTATATTGACATTCCTTATCTTTATCTGAAACTCTTGCACATTGGGTTTCTTTGGACTAAGTAAATCATTAGTATATTTGACAATTCCTGATTTAAACTTTACTTATATACATAACCCAAACCAGAAGTCAGATTTAATTTACATGTCAAAGGGATTGCTGGAAGGGCAGGTGTGGAAGACTTGGCTCCAAGGGTGAAAGAGGTTCTGGAACCTGTCTCCACATTCTAAACTTGTGTTTGTGGTCTGTTGTATCATGTACTACAGCATACTGTGTAACCATGGACACATGCTATTACAGATGACCACATTTGTTTTGAGACATCTAGAACCATATGATGTGCCTCAGTTTCTTCACTAGTAATTTTAGTATAACAATAGGTACCAATGAGGCCAATTTAGGGTCATAAGATGCTGCCTATAGCTTTCTCATTGGTAATACTTTTAGTTTGTTTATGAAACACATAAAGAGTTCATAGTCCCTTAAACTTATCTTTGAAGGGGGAATGTTATATTACTAAGGACGTTACTGGTTTAGAGTTGTCCCTTTTCCCTTCTGTTGTAGCCTCATTTTACTACAAGATCTGTTGTATGCAGTCTTTTTTGTGTAGTTGAAGGAACTCTCTATCTACTGGCTTGATCTGTCTTCCCTTTCTAGATTATTTAGTCATTAACTAAATTCTTCATACTTCTTTGGACATATGCTCACCAGAGGCAATCAATACCACCTTATTATCTGCAATGACACAAGTGATCCATTTTTGTATAGATTTTTGTGATTTGATATTCTCAGTTGACTGGCAGATAAAATCACATTTGTTAATTAATGATTAATGTTTTATGATTGCATACACTGTTGGGATTGCCAATGGTGTCCTGGTACCTGATTTACTGAATTTGTTTCATGTGGTAAGAAGAAGCATGGAAAGAGGGTACTGTAGTTTGTGAAGTAATACAAAAAATAGTAACAGTTAATGGAAGAGTCTGTAAACTCATCTTTTATTGTATCATGGTCCATAACTATCATCTCTGTACATGCCATGCCACTGCACATGGATGACCTCCATTATTCTATTCATTTTCCCTTTTTCTTGTTGTACTCATCTAGTTTATTCTTTTATGTTCCTCAGTTCTAATTTTTCATCTTATTTTTAAGCTGCCCCTTTTCTTTTTGCTGGTCCTTGACATGCACTCTATCCATTTGTTGTGCCTTCCATTGTTCATTTTAGGTATATGGGGTGTGTATACCCATTTTGATATTTGTACATTTTTCAATCTGTCATTAACTCTTTTATGCTCTTTTTTTCTTATTTCTTTGTTTGTAACTTATGTTTAGCAATGATCTTTCCATGTTTGTTTGTGCTACTGCAAGCTATCCCTGAAAATGTTTTTCTTCCCACATTTATTTCCATATTTTAACACTATATGTCATTATTGGTTGTATGACTGCTTTTATGATTTTTTAGGGATAGAGGCCAGGACTTCTGTGAGGAATTTGCAATATCCTCCTTAGATTTATCTTTCACCTGTTATATCTATCTATCTATCTATTTATCTACCTATCCATGCATCTATCTATCTATCTATCTATCTATATATGTATATATATTTGACACAGGAAATGACTAAAGAAAGTATGCCAACATTTACTCGAGTAAATCAAATTTTTATTTATTATTTCAAATTTTCGTCTGTCTGCAACACACTTTTTCAAGAAACAGTTTCTTGATAAAGTCTGTTCTAGACAGACGAAAATTAAAAATTTGATTTACTCAAGTAAATGTTGTCATACTTTCTTTAGTCATTTCCTGTGTCAAATATTATTGTTATTAGCTGAAGGAGTTTGTCAGTGTTGGTTTGGCATATTTCCTGTGTCGAATATATATATATATATATTTATATATATATATATCTATCTATATGTGTATATATGTATGTAAAAAGTCTTTCTAGACAGACATATGTTTCTACCTCAGAGTTTTACTGGGTTTTCCTTAGAATTTTTGTTCTCTTCTTCAGTCTGCCATATGCATTATTCTTGTTTATTTCCATTTCATCTATTTTTCCTTCATCATTGTCAGCATTTACCCTAACTCAGTCATGGTCTCAGGAAATAGAGCAATATCATCTGCAAATATGAGATTGTTTAACCTTTCTCCTTTTATACTAATGCTACTAATGCCTTTGTTTTCCAGATATGCTCATTTGAAAATTATAGTGGAAAAAAAATGTTAGAAGTGGTGTCTTTCCCTCTCTTAAGTCTCTATCTACCTCAGTTTGAATACTTATTGCTTATTTAACCCATTTTTATTTGTGCTGTAATATCTTTATATGAATTTCATGGGGTATTGATGTGAGAGGTTGGTAGTCCCTGCTGTATGAAAATTTTGAGTATTGTTTTCTGTTTAACTGAATTAAAGGCTTTTTCATAGTCCACAAAGGCATTAACATAAGAAAGGTATCAAAAATTGGCACAGGTAAAGTACTGCACCAAGATCCCCAAATTACAAAAATAAATGAAGAAACACAATTTTTATTGCAACAAAGTTGTTAAATCCTATTGCTTTTTACATTTTATTTACAGAGAAATGATAAACTCACATTGGTAAATTTCTATGATTGAAGACAACAATGGCAGGAAATATACCATTTTTGAGTGCTGCAATGCCTGGTCTTTCTCTTGGCATGGCAATGGGTAAGTAATGTAAAGGTTTGTTTTTTTTTTGCTTTATTTCAAACATGTTTCATCTAAACTTTTCACTAAGTTATCATATAAAGGAGCAAAAGAAAAGTTATACATTTTCATAGATAGGTACAAACCAAGCCTTGTGTAACTAGATGTAAAAATCAAGCAATGTTAATTGGCATATATCTATCTATCCATCTATCTATCTATCTATCTATCTATCTATCTATCTATCTATCTATCTATCGATCCATCCATCCATCCATCCATCCATCTATCTATCTATCTATCTATCTATCTATCTATCTATCTATCTATCTTTCTATCTATCCATCTATATATCTCAGATCGTAACATGCGTATCATTTATTTTAAAACACGAGCATTCTATTAATGCTGATGTTCCCCAATGTTCTATTCTTAATTTAAATGTTTGCCCTTAAGCCTTGCTAGTTAACATCAGAAAGCAAAGACACAGAAAAATGCAGTTGCTGAAGCTGAAAAGGCCATCTTTAGAAATAGGTCTAATTCTAGAGATGAAAGGTACCTATTGTTTAACGGAACCAGTCAGTATACTATAGTATCTAGTACGAATATAATGGAGGTGAAAGTTTTCGTTGTGCAAAACCAAGACTTTACCCTGGCATCACACAATTTCCCCTAAATGACATAATTACTCGTAGGTACCCGAAGGCCTCTCTATTTTCGTTGCATATTGATCTTTCTTTATTTGTTTGACCTTGATTGAAATCAAAGGAAAAACTCAAACTAAAGAATAATTTCATACTTCAGAAAATATGTCGTAGATAGGAGTAAAATTACTTGCATATTCCAAACATTCAAAATTACATATAATGTTAATTTAACTGTATTAATAATCCCCTTTGCAACTGGTGCTTTATTTTCCATTTCGATTTATCTTTTGACATTGTTCATAAAATTAAGTCATTTTGCATGAAACGAAATAGTTTTGCATACTCTAGCAGAATGCGGAGAAATGAATGTTGTTGCTTGGGTCATACCTTTTATTATCTTGTGTCCTTCTTTACAGATTATTGTTATCAATTGCTAAGCTTCTGAAATAGGAGGTAGCCATAAACCTTATCAGTTTTGCCACAATGGTGTTAAAAAGTTCATTTTCTAGTGATGGTCTTTATAAATTTTGCTTTAAATTATTTTGTTGCAAAGGAGGCCGAAATCTTGATGTGTTAAACAAACAGCCATTATTTTAATGCATTTTTTCAACCGAAGGCCAAGAAGGTATGGAATTTACGTCAGGGATTCAGGAAGAATTGGATGAAAACAGTGACCTTTTTTCAGAGGAAGATGAACTCTTTGCAAAGGATAGGACCACTCCAGTAAGCTGATGAATACAACTTTTCATATATTACTATGAATGATTAGCTGTAGGAATCTCCAAAGTCCGTTTACATTACTGATGCCCCATCTTTTCAGTACCCGTTACATTTACATTCATGGTAAGTTTTGTTTACGTGTGTAAAAATCTCAAAGACGGCGTTATCTGTTTTCATTTTATATTGCATCCATTTCGGCAGATGAACATGCTGTAAAATCCATTTTCGATTCGATCTTCACTAAACTGGCTTTATATTCTAGTACCACAATGCACATTCACTTACCACACGATTCTTTTGCCATTTCGCTGGATTCTCCAAACGTCATTGTTTTTTCCAACTGGTGGGCCATTGATTAGTGAAGGTCGAACTGCTCAAATGTTCAGGCAGAGATGGTCTTAGTGCGTGAGGTGTGCAGAGTGCGTATTAACGTTGAGATCAGTTAATGTCATCCCTGTATTATATCCATGAAAACGTATATATATATAATTATTTAATTGAATTTACCGGAATAAATATAGTGAAAAATCATTATTGCAAACCTCCATGGGGGACAGGGAAAAGTACCCAATAGACGAAGTACGCAATATCGAAAATGCCAATTTTTATGTACATGTATAACTCAGTTGTAATTTATAGAGCTGTGATATACAAAAAAGTCATGAAAGTAGTTTTACTTGTGAAAACAGCATATATTGTGCATAACTACAGCACCCAAATGCATAAGTGCATGTTGATCCATATAGATTTTTCTAGAGTACATGTATATATTTTTGAAATCAATAGAGTAAACGTATTAGTGTAATCATAGAGTTCTACACGCACGGTACTAAATGCACAGTTCACTACATGTACTAGTGCACAAAAGAATCAGTAACTACCCTCGGGACAGACGAACGACTTTGGTCAACTGAAATATACAAATTGACAATTGCAGTGATTTGCTCATCGGTGCAGATGTTCGGGAGCTGCAAATTAGTTTTTTGCTTTCTTAAATGCCCATAGCTTTTCTGACTTTCCTACCACAAGTACCAAAAGCTTTTCTCTGGCCCTTTATGCAAGGGCGATTGCGGTAATTCCTTCTTTTTACTTTTGCCGCCAAAGCATTGGCCCCTTTAAAACCAAGTGACTTACCTGGTGTTTACCCCACAAAATAATTTAGTCACCTCGGCATTGAAGATGTCTTCCGGTTTATACGAACCCAACAGTTTAGGCAAAATGGTCTCTTTCCACTCTTTTAGGTTTTCTGGATTAGGGTCAACAGATGTGCTTTCTCCTGCTAACGTTTCCCCACGAACTTCATGAAGAAGTTTCCAACGATCGATGTATATCAAATAGTCACAAATTCAAAAGTAGAAAACTCTTGCATGTTCCTCTGTATAAATGTACTGCCAACTTTGTTTGTCATCTCGAGCAGAACCTGGTCACTCACTTCAATATTTGACTCGCGCCACTTTGAACCAGTTCAGCAATACCTCATCGAGAGATTTATAGTGAGAAAACTGCTGTCCTTTCGGTCACTGAGCTGTTGCACGGATTCATAGACATAGATGATTTTCCGCTTGTTCCTGTTGATGAACCTCGATATTGTGGTTTTTGTCAGGCACTTTTTATTGCATATTGTGCTCTGCTTCTTCGCGCGTTCATGCTTCTTTATGATTTTTTACTTTTCTTCTGTAGAGAGTGCAATGCCTTTCTTAGACATTTCCCGGAATTCAAAACTGACTGCAGTGCAGTAGAGTAAAAATGTTACTTCGGTGTACTGACCATTCTTGATTAGATAGACCGGATTACTACAGGGATTCCATTTAGTTTCTTTGTTGGATGATGGGGTTTTGTAACGAAGCTATCCCGGTCAAAATGTAGCATAATTACGACAGAGAGATGAATGACAGTGTCAAACAACACAATCAGGTTGCGTAATTATTTATAACTTTTGACTACAATTTTTGACTGGAAGAGCCTGTGGCTGCCTCACCAGCTGGTAAACATAAGAGAAGCAAAATGTTAAAGAGGATTAAAAAATGAGAAGTAGCAGAAAGGAGGAGCTGATTATGAAACAAATGTAAGCTCAGACATCAGAACGAGGTACGCAATAACTAATAGAAAAGCCATTGTGAGATTGACAATGGGGACTACAAAACAGTAAGATATACGCAATATCTGAGTATGCAATAAACAACGTTTTATGCACATATTACGCAGAGAAAAACATCCATCCTTTTACATAGGTTCGCTAAATGCGTGTGTACGCAGTACGCCAGGTATGCTATAATGATGGTCAATTGTAGTTCAGTTCTTTCAATTTTCTCCTTAATATTTCAACATTTTATCCATTCCTTTAGTATGGTGTTCTTGGAGTCCATATCTTTGGATGTAAAGATCTGAGCTCAGCGTTGTTTGACGGAAATGAAGAAATTTGTGTTTATGCACGTATTACAGTAAATGGTATTAACAAGGATACAACTCCAGCTCCGGCTCTCAAAGGAACAGTAGTTTGGGATGAAGTTAAGTTCTTTTCCGCCATGGTAAGGATTATAGATTTCAGATGAGTGTTTTCGTCTTTGTGATGATCAAATAAAGAGTATTAGATCCATACAAGTAGGAGATTTTACTTTATCCAGTCTTGGCTTACAGTAGTAGTAATCGTTACTTTTACGAAGGTTTTTGGGTAGAAAAAAAACAATAGAGTGCATAAAGAGACCAGTAATTTGTTTTTCCACAAAAAGAAACAGTCTGGTGACTTCGTACATGTTTTTTGAAAGAGAGTTAGGAGAGAAATAAATCTAATTAAAATTAAAAATAAAATGTATAAATAAAAAAAAAACCCTACCAAGAAATCCTATGGCTGAATTGCCGTCGGACTTTGCTGAAAGTGAATATAATAAAAACTTCTCAAATAGAAGATAAATCATTATCTTTTTTTACACACGATTAATTAGTTTCCCATGCCATCGAGTATTGGTTATTGCTTGGAACTACACAGTTCAAAAGTTGTTTTTTTAAATATTAGCTTTTTTGAATAAGTTATTGTATTTTTGATATGTGCATGACCTCTGGTAAAAGTCGTGATCAAATTCGTCATGGACCTCGGCCATAGTTGCATCACCCTGTACTTGTTAAACAGAAAGCATTGTGATGTTATTACTGCAAAGGTCAACCACAAAATAAGAAAACCGAACTAGAATTTTTTACATTGTATTGTTTTTAAGTACATTTTGTAATAATGCGAGATCGGAGTCACAATAAGTTACGATTTCGTAACTGATGCATTTATAAATAGGTAAAGAATCATACAATGCCTTTGACCAAGCATCCTTCATGGAAATTGTCTTACCCATTGGCCAGCTATAAGTAACTTTACTACAACACATTTTGCTTTAATTCTAGCGACTTAAATATGAAATGGTAAGGCTTGTTCATTTTTAAAGATATTTTATTGAAGAGACACAATGTAACATTAAATACAATTTATATTGAAGAATGAACTAGGTGGGTTTTATTGGTAAGCGTGGACACATGGTTGGAAGGAAGAGTTTATATCTTTTCTTTCTGATGAAACATTTTTGAACTAGCTATTCTACTTGACATTGATATCTGAAATGAGTATGTGAGACCATGAAAGCTGAAACTTTTGTTTAGAGATGCCTGGAGTTTTCTTTGTTTTAATAGTCATATCAGTTCTTGGTTATGTCGAGTAGAATGGACATCAACTAGGTTACACATGCCATTTAGTAGATAAAACATAAAGGAAACATGTCGCCAATATATTACTGTGCATAAAAGCTATCTTTTCCTGATTTAGAGATTTAGCCTCTCTACCTGTACACATACTGCTAAAGGACAGTATGGTATAGGTTAATTAAGAAAAAGCACAGTTTTAAAACTGATAATCAAGGGCTTACAACCAAGAGAGAAAAATGGGCTTGAAATTTTTCTTCCAATATGTAAATCTCCGGAAAAGAATAATATGAAATAATAGGTGTATTAAATTGTCCAGATTTGTGATTTTTGGCTGGAGGAAAGGTTACGGGTTTCGAGTTAAAGGAACTGTTCTATTGTACAAAAAAGTGTTCAGTTGGCAATATGAAATAAAACCTCAAAACGCTTAGTATTAACATCAACAAAACATAACACCGGAATGAATGGAGGATTGCGACTCTTCCACGGCGATGTGATGCTCAGGCCTAACTCTTGTCCAAGGCAACTAAAAACAGTAAAGCGTCCAGTAGCGTCCAGGACTGTTGGTTCAATCGTTTTGGTGTATTTTGCCGGTAAATAGCAAAGCGGATGCAATAAATCTGGAACACGTGACTTTAAAAAGATTACAGATCATAATTTCAGGGTCATTTTTTTACTCTTTTTTTAAGGCTGTGAGCAATTTCAGTGCAGAGGGTTACGGGTACTTTTAAAACCTTTTCATCTTTTTTTTCCATTCCCAATTCTATCTCCGAAAGCATGTACACACACATATTATGCCACTTATACAAGAGAAGAGAATTAGGCGTACTACTACCAAGGACATATCTGAGAGCTCTCGGCCAGTAATACTATTAGTTCCTCAGGCTTTGGTGGTAGACAGTGACTGCTGTCGCTCCGTTTAATACCAGCCCCATCACTAAGAACTCAGTTAGTCAGCATGCTGATGGTCTACGTCTAGTTGACGGTTTCGGACATTATTCCTTTTTTTTCCTATGAAAAGTTCATTTAAACTAACTGGTACTAGTACCCGGCAGACCCAGAATCTCGGTATTATAGACTGACGTCTTATCCAAGAGTGTGAACTCGAGATGTGGTAGTACGGGCTCTACACAGACCCGGAAAAACATGTTATTTTCAAAAATTACTTTCTCCTTAGCTTTCACTCATGTCAGAGGTCTCCGTTCCAATTTTGCTGTTGTAAAAGCTTTCCCTCATTCTGACTTAGCTCATGTAATCTTACACTTTATGAGAAAAACCTCAATGACAGTGTAGTTAATAAAAGTTTTCACGTTAACAGGTATTTACCTTTTTTCAACTATACACCACAACTCATCTTCATGGCCTTGCTATCTATACTCGACAGGATCTTCTAGGTGTTAGAGTAAAAGAACTTGAATCTAAAGATAAGCCTTTCATTTACTTTAGGTTTTTTCTTCTACAGGTCACTTTTTTCTTGTATCAATCTCCCTCTTCTGATTCTTAGTAGTTATTAAAACAGTATCGAACTCAATAAATAATTCCTTGGACAAGCATCACACTGGTAAAACGTGTCTTTGGTGACTTCAATAGTAATCAGTTGCCTTGGTTAGGTTATTTTAAGAGAACGACAGACCTGGAGAAATTACTTCCAAATTTGCTCTTGCTCATGATTTTGTACAAGTTGATTTTCCAATAAGATTTCCTGATTTAGACACAAGAGAGCCTTCTCTTTTAAATCTTTTTATGACTTCTGTTCCTGCGCATTGTAAAGTTTCAATATTACCTCCTTTTGGATCTTCTGATCATCTTCTGTCACTGGCGGGGTTAACGAAATTGTATTAAATCATGTTGACAAGCTATATCATCGTGAGACTTTTGAATTTGCCTAGGAGATTGGGATGAATTTCGTCTTTTTTTACTATCCCCTGGGATTCAGTCTTTTGCAAATCAGTTTCTGATGCTGCTACTGAATTCATAGGACTGGTGCAAGTTGGTATTCAAACATTTGTACCTTGTCTCAGTTACAAAGTCATACCGTATTCTTTTAAGTGGTTCAATGATCATTTTTCTTCTGCCATTCCTCATCGCTTGCACTTTTATGTTCATTGTCAATGTTATGAAACTGCTGAATCTCGTTTTTCTGCCAGACGGACTTGCAGTGTTTGTAAAAGGTTGATTTGGAATGACACATCTCCCGATGCTAAGCGAGTTTGAGAATCAATTGCTGATCAAACACTTGTGTGTCGAAATTTCTGGAAGGTTTACAAAAGTGTTTTGAATTTTGGGAACTCAATTATTTCTGCACTCTTTGATATCGTTCGATTTTCTTTGTTCTCTACAGAAAAGAGTAGTCTTTGCTAGATTTTTCGTACCAATTCCTCCTTAAATGACACTGCTGTTTCTTTGCCAGAGTTCCCATCCTAAATGAATCAGATGTTGGACTCTGTTATCTTAAAGCCAAGGTTAGTTGCAAAGATTTTTCTAAAAAGTATGGTTCAGATTTGATTACGGTAGTTGTTTTGACAGAGTGTGCGTCTGAGCTATCTTCCCTGATGTCTAAGCTTTTTAACCATTATCTACCTGAATCTTGTTTTCCCCTATTCTGGAAAGTTTCTAATGGTGTTTCTGTCTTCAAGAATGCATTTGACCCATCGGATCCTCACAAACCGACCTATACGTCTTCTTTCTGTCATTTGTAAGGTTTTTCTAAGACTTATTAAAAATCCACCAAAGGAATTCGTGCAGGACCTTGGTTTCATTGTTAATGTTCAATACGGCTTTAGATGATCTCGCTCCACAGGTGGCCTTTTGGTTGTGATCATGGAACGTAGTTATAGATTTTTGGATAATACTGGTGAAGGAAGAGCTATAGCGCTTGATATTTCAAAGGCATTTGATAAGGTGTTGCACACTGGCTTTCTTCATAAGCTTTCTGGTTATGGTATTTGTGGAATGGTCTTTGGAATCCTTTAGCCTTTTCTCTCAGATCGTAAAATGCGTGTCACATTCGGTGGAATTACATTTGAAGAATATTTCATGAACGCTGGTGGTCCTCAAGATTCTATTCTTGGTCCGACTCTCTTCCTTCTTTACATCAATTATCTTTTTGGAAAGTTGTTTCAGTATATCAACATTTATGCTGATGGCACTACCCTATATTCTGGTATTGACCACAAAGACCTCTGCAGGAACAAGTCAAACATGCTAGAGCTTTAGAATCTGACCTTCAGGGTATCAGAGAATGAGGAAGAAAGTGGCTGGTTTCTTTTATTGCAGCTAAAACACGACTGGTATGCTGGATCCTTATCTCCCTCAATTATTCATGGAGTATCATTGTAATGTTAACCCTGGTGAGATTGTCTCACCGCTTGATCAATGTTCATCAATAGGGGTGCTTGGTTTGTCATTTTCTGCAGATCTTTCTTGGGGTTCTTATATTCAATCTCATGGCAAGCCTGCTTCTAAAAAAGTTTGTTCTTTGTTTCCTGCTAGAGATTACCGCACGCCAGAGGTTACCTTGTATGTCTAAAAATCTACCACCTCCCCTTATATGGAATACTGTTGTCATATTTGTACAGATGCTCTGTCATCTTATCTAGATGTTTTTGATCATGTTCAGGGACGTATTTGCAATGTGATGGATCCAAATCTTGCTGGTGCTATTTAGTCTTTGTTTCAGGGACGGAATGTGACTGGACTTAGCCATTTTTATTGCTGCTACCATATGAAGTGTTCTGATGAGCTTTCCTCGTTGGTACCAATCAGTTTGTCGCATCTCGTGTGACTCGTTTCTCTTAACATCTTCATCCCCATGCAGTTGTCGTCCCTCGTTGTAATAAATCTTTCTTTTGACTAGTTTTTTCCTCAGGCTGCAAGATCGTGAAATTCTTTGCGGTCTTAATGCTTTCCTACATCACATGACTTGAATATTTCTTTTTTTTTTTCTTTTTTTTTCTGTCATTTCTTCACAGTTCCATTCACCAAGTGGCATTATGCCTTGTATGTATTGTTTTTTTGTTTTCTTTAATGTCATCTTCCTGGGATTCAGACGCTGCCCTTCAAAGGGACTCTTTGTTCTGGCAGTGAAAAATTTCTTAGCCTGATGCCCCTCCTAACCCCAACCAATGTTTTTTTTCCTTTTGTAAAGTTGCTGCTCGGGGAGTCGAACCTGAAACCTCTTGGTTAGGTGCGGCTGCACTAACCATTAAGCCACGGCTCCTCGCCCTTTATGTTTCTTGACAAAGAAAAAAGCTTACAGATCATAACGTGAAACACAGAAAGCCGTTTCCTGAGGAACTGTTAAAAATTGTTTTAAAAAATAATTGGCAATGATCAACCGTATTACGCTGCATTTCCTTGATTCCCCGATACCTCTTGAAATTGATGAAATGTTAACAATGTCCTTTCTTCAAAGAATTTTGCCCATCAAAAGTCAATAAAAAAAACCACCACTGATGGTAGTATCTTCAAAAGACAACATTTTCATTTTGAATTTGGAACAATCGATTTTGCATTGGTCTTTGGGAGATTACAGAGGGGTTCTGTGTGTTGGCTTGGTGCCTCAGGTGAGATAATCAGAAGGCACTTTTATGGTAACATGGGAAAAATTTACACGGTTTACCTTTCTGCCGTGTTCTTTGTTTTTCTCAGAGTTGATGAAAGTAGCAAGAAATATCTGTGTGGAATTGCGATTAATCTTTTACTCACTGCTGTATTAAACGCCTTTATTTGATCCTCAGAGAAGAAGAGAGAAGCTTTGCGCACCTTGGATTTTGTCAACGTCTGTATAAAACGCTTACAGACTGTACACAGTAAAGTGATACTTTAACTCGGACCGATGCTGGCCTCAGGTCATGTTATTGTTGCTTCAAGTGGACAGATGTGTGAAGTTACCAACAAGATTAACTGAATAACTGTGTGGTGATTCAGATATGTACACATTGATTTCATGGCATTGATGAATCAGAAAAAGTAAATAAAGTAAGCAGTCTTTGTCAAAGAGAAAAGTTACAATTAAAGGAATCAGAACTGAAGACCTGAAGACCAATGCAAGACCATTTGAGGCTAGTTGTGTTGATTTCAACGCAATCTTACCTGCAATTTAAGGTCACGGTCAACGAGGAAAGTTCAAATGAAGTAAGACAGTTTTACAGAACACACAGGCCAGAGGTGTTAAAGGCAGTTAGTGGAAGGGGAATTTTAAAATTAAGAAAAAAAATCTCACAAGGACAGAAATACCAACGACGATAAGTGCTATACGTTGTAACTTGTAGCCCAGATAAAATGATGTCGGATGAAGAGCGCACCTCGAGGTATATATATGTATATATGTATATATGTATATATATATATATATATATACATATATAAAAATATAAATAAATATATATAAATATATATAAATATAAATAAATATATATATAAAATATATATATATTATATATATATATGAAAAAATATATTTATATATAAAAAAATATATATATAATATACATATATATATAATTTTCTATTTAAACATGACTCAAGAAAGTTATTAAGTTTTAATTAACTAATGGATTTTTCTTTTCAACTTCCTTAATCTGGTTACAAATACATGCATTTTGCTTGTTTGTCAGTCCAACAATACATATTGATTGCAATAGACATGATGTTCTACTAATGGGGGCTGAATATCTCAATTTCGTAAGAGATACGATCATAGAACCATTTACTAGCACCTTTTATCACTGTCACCGTCTTGAGTATTTTGAAGATATTTCCGTGCTTGTAAATATAAGTAGGCTGCCTTTGAAACACAGTTGCTTGAAAATCTATTACATAATTATTTTCCGTTCATATTGGACTTTTCATTGATTATTTTTCAGATGTCACCCAAGCCATTGTCTCCATTGAACAATGTAACTATAATTGTTGTTGGATATGCAAGGAAGCAAGAGGCGTTACTCAGTGCACCAAAGCACATCCAAATTGGGAAAGTGGATATTCATCTCAGTAGAATTGTCAAGGTAACAGATGCAGCAGTAAACAGTATCTACTTTTGAAACTTTTTTTTTTAGAATTAGATCTAAAAGGTACCAAACTATCCTTGTGCCTGGGCTGTTTTGATGGCATAGCAATATTTGTTACAAAAACAAGAAAATGTTTTAATAAAACGTGCTTGAAAAATGAATCCTGATTACCCACTGTCGCTATATAACAAGCTTACAAGATACCGAAACTCTTGTCTGCTATGACTCCATCCATCTGTCTATCTATCTATCTATCTATCTATCTATCTATCTATCTATCTATCTATCCATCTAACATAGTCGTAACTAACAAAAGAACCCGAAATAGCCCATTTCCGTTTGTCGGGAAAAAAATCAACGTCTGCATATTAGTTTACCTTTTTATAGATGTACCGAATATATCGTGAATAAAATTTGATGGTATGATAAATCAATTGCAAGAGTTGCTTCTTTGCTAATTTTCTTAATGGCATTATTTTTGTGGGTAGCTTGTAATGCAGTTGAAACGTACCACAAGTGATTAAATTGAATTTGAGGAAATGTAAGATGTAAGGAGCCCGTNATCTATCTATCTATCTATCTATCTATCTATCTATCTATCTATCCATCTAACATAGTCGTAACTAACAAAAGAACCCGAAATAGCCCATTTCCGTTTGTCGGGAAAAAAAATCAACGTCTGCATATTAGTTTACCTTTTTATAGATGTACCGAATATATCGTGAATAAAATTTGATGGTATGGTAAATCAATTGCAAGAGTTGCTTCTTTGCTAATTTTCTTAATGGCATTATTTTTGTGGGTAGCTTGTAATGCAGTTGAAACGTACCACAAGTGATTAAATTGAATTCGAGGAAATGTAAGATGTAAGGAGCCCGTGCTTTAATCTTCTCATTCGTTGGGTTCTAAGGTGTGAATGGCTAATTTTTATTTCTACCTGTCTTTTAATTCTTGAACCGTCTGGCGTCTTTGTTTGGTTGGCCTTCTCCGAGGCGACGAATCTTGTCAGCAGCACTCGTAGTTATCCCGCATGTATCAAAAGATTTCCTGGTAATTTCAATATTAAGTCTCTTCGAGGCCTTGACAAGTCACTGAACTTGCAAAGCATAGTTTGGCGTTTTAACCATCCCTTCTTTGAAAAGAAGCCACAGAATTTTGCCTCTGAAAAATAGAAGCTGTGGTTTCTATTTAAAAAAATACAGCATTACCGTTGTGAACTCTTTAATGCCACTACTCTGAATACATCGTACATGTATTTCAGTTTTTCATTCAAAGAAATTACTTTGTTTCTTCAATTTTTGTTGCTGTTCTATGAAGAGGTCTTCCTTCAACATATTGGCTGCTTATATAGATTTGCATGCGACTCGCGTCTGACACTTCTTCATTTCCATTTTAAATGGCTGTACAATGGTATCTTTATTCTTCAATAATATTTTGCTTATTATCGTCTACCACACTCTTTCTAAGCCCATTTTTCAGCGTAACTGATATTCTTGAATGAAACATAATTTGTAGTTTGAGCGTAGCCTTTACTTTTCCAGAATTGCCCCTATCTGCTTCATGTAGCTTTTCTAGACTATGGAATTTTTTAATCTGTAGATTTGTATTTTGTTTAAATTGGTTTAAACCTTTGCTTTAGGACCAGCTTCATACACATGTTTGGTTTGCAGCTGATTCTTTTGTATCTTTCTCTATCAATAATAAGAATTTCTGCTTTGTTTTGTTAAATTACATTTTGAATTTAAGAAGTTTGTTCCTCTGTTACTCCACTTGGTTCAATTTTAAAAGTTACCTAGCCCTTGCTTTTGTATGTCCGAAAATTCTAGTAGAATGTCTGTCCTCTTGACTGTGCTCTTGATGTCATTTTTACATTTGCCAATTTGTAAATGCCCCTTATCTTGATCTCTCCGGATTGAAAAGATCTTGCTGTGTCTGCCTTTATGCTCTTCATATTACGTTTTATATTTAATGTTTCCTTTACTGTATTCTCCTTACACTCCCCACGTTGCTTCCATATTTTTAAAGCTAAGGTTTTTTTGAGAAACTTATGAAATCCACCACTGAAGCATTTCATTTATTTTGCCTTCCCTCCTCCTTTGTCCTTTCTCAATTTCCTTTCCAGCTCTAAAATATGGCCTTTTGTCATGTTGTTATAAACTATATAAGCTTCTAATTTAATAAAAAATTAAGACCACATTTGAATACAGTAGGACACCTGAGTAGTGCGTACCTTGCGTGGGCGATTTTGATTGCATTTTTTTCTTGCCTTAGTATGTTCTGGTCGATTTTTGCATTTTATTAATCTCCACGTTGTGTCAGATATTATTTGGGTAATGTCATAATCGAAAAGATGCAGTACAAAATAGAGGTACATGAGAAAAGAACTTATTGATTCAGGCGTGGTTGCATCCTGTTTTGAAGGCTTTTTAAATCTTTAATTTCTGTCGTTTGATTTTTTTTATCCGTCTTCGATCCATCTTGCTAAGAGAGGAGTTGGAAAATAGGCCTCAAGTTCTTTTGACCATTCAAGCTCGCAGCTTAATTACAGAACAAAAATTGCTTCACTATGTCTGTTTTTATTTGAGGAAAAAATATGAAGGCCTTTATTGAATCCTAGGACCTAGGATTCAATAAAGGTTTGACGTTACCTTTTTTTAATGTACTAGTGAGTCACCGGGGTGTATGGGGTGTCGGACGGAGTACCACCCAGTGGCAACCATCAGCTGACCTTCGGATGGATGGACCCACTGGTCTCCCAAAGATATCCAACCCTCATGACTGGCTCCACGTAGCTGTTTGTGCCCGGCAGCGGCCACACCCCGGTAAACCGCTTCAGCTAGCGGGCTAAACGACATGAGGGTATCTAGCAACTGTTGCTAGTAGTATGTTCAAGTCTCGCATAAGTGAGAGGCGGAGAGTAGGCGGATGAGTCCACCATGGACCAACGGCACGAAGGCCTAACCTGCACGCGCATCGTGGTATGCTAAGGGCACTAATGAGACACTTGATTAGTGGCCATCCACCAGTAGAAGGCAATGGCAAACCACCACTGGAATCTGCCAAGCAAGATCATGCAAATGCACAGAACAATGTCCAACGCCAACAGTGTCAATGGGATTGACTCAATCGATCCCTCGCTCGGTAGGGAAGACCATATGCGTAACTGACGACGGTACCCGACCGTCCGTCAGTTACTGTCCAGATCAGAAACACCATAAAAGTAGGAACTTGGAACGTCCGTACACTGTGCCAAGCCGGAAAACTTGCAAATGTCAAACAAGAAATGGAAAGGTTGGAAATAAATGTACTTGGTTTGTGTGAAACAAGGTGGCCTGACTCCGAAAAGTTAGATCTAGATGGGTATAAAATGATATATTCTGGCGACTCCGCCAACGAATAAGGAGTTGGAGTAATCCTTGACAAGGAATTGAGCAAAAGTCTGCTAGGTTACTGGAGACTATCAGAAAGAGTTTTGCTTGTGAAGTTGAAAGGTAAACCGTTTGACATCAGCCTAATTCAAGTTTACGCTCCAACAGCAGCAAGTAGTGAAGCAGAAATAGAACAATTCTATAAGCAACTAGACGAGGTTTAAAAGGCACTGCAAATCGCAAGACATCATGATAATCATGGGAGATCTGAATGCAAAGATGGAAAATGTTGCCTTTGGACATGTGGTGGGACCACACGGACTAGGAGAGACCAACGAACGAGGGGAACAGTGGGCGAGATGGTGCGAAGCCAACAACCAGGTTATCATGAACACGTGGTTCCAAAGTCATAAGCGTCGTTTATGAACATGGAAAGACCCAGCAGACAGAACCCGCAATCAAATAGATTACATTACAATCAACAATCGCTTTCGAAACGCAGTGCTTTACGCCAAGGCATGTCCAGGCGCAGACAGTGGTAGCGATCACAACCCAGTCGAACCTGCTAAGGGAGGGCGATGAGATGAAAGCCCGGTACGCTGTGGAGGTACAGAATCGCTTCGACGCCCTTAAGAACGATAACACCAGTAAATGGAAAAAGATGAAGGATGCTCTTGTGAATGCATGCGAAGTCAGAGAGAGAGAGAGAGAGAGAGAGAGAGAGGGAGAAAGAGCGGCATCCAATCCCTCAAACATTCACAAAAAGATCAACACCCTCGTTGGTAAGGGTCCATGCTCCGCCACTGGCTGCATTAANAGAGAGAGGGAGAGAGAGAGAGAGAGAGAGAGAGAGAGAAAGAGAGAGAGAGAGAGAGGGAGAAAGAGCGGCATCCAATCCCTCAAACATTCACAAAAAGATCAACACCCTCGTTGGTAAGGGTCCATGCTCCGCCACTGGCTGCATTAAGGCGAGAGACGGGTCGATGCTGATGGAACGAAACGAAATTGTTGCGAGATGGGTCGAGTATGTCGACAAACTATTCTATGACCAGCGAAGAGAAAAGACAGTCATTAGGAAGCCTATTGAAGGACCAAGAATCCTAGAAAGGGAAGTTAGAGCTTCAATGAAGAAAATGAAGAGAAACAAAGCTATTGGGCCAGATAACATTTTTATAGAGATGATTGAGGCACTCGATGACCTCGGTATCAAGAAAACAACAGAGTTGCCAATGATATTAACGACAGAGGAGAGATTCCACCTGATATGGCTAAGTCAATTTTTATAGCACTACCCAAGAGGTCAGGAGCAACAAAATGCGAACTTCATAGAATTATCAGCATAATTAGCCACATTACGAAGATTCTCATGCACGTCATCATGGCAAGGGTGCGAAAAGCAACGAGGCCGGAAATTTCCAACTGCCAATTCCGTTTTGTCAAAGGTGCAGGGACACGCAACGCAATTTTCATTATGCGCATGCTATCAGAAAGAGCTATAGAAATGCAACAAGATCTTTATCTTTGTTTCATCGACTAAGCAAAGCTTTTGATACGATGAAATACGAGGCTCTTTCAGATATGCTTTAAGGCTTGGATATAGATGGGAAAGAGCTGAGAGTGCTGAGGAACCTTTATTGGGAAGAAACAGCTGGAGTAAAAGTACAAAATGAAGTCGACCAATACTCAAGCATTAGAAGAGGGGTTCGTCAAGGATGTGTTCTATCCCCGGACCTTTTTAATTTACACAGCGAATACATCATGAGGAACATAGATGGAGATTTCGGTTTTAGTGTTGGAGGGCAAAAAGTTAGCAATATCAGGTATGCCCATGACACTACACTGATCGCAGATTCTGAGGAACAACTCCAACAAATTCTAAATCTTGTATGCGAGGAAAGCGGCAGGAAAGGACTCAACATAAATCGGCGCAAGACCTTCTGCATGACGGTCAGCAAGAAAAATATGCAAGTGCGGTGCGACCTGCGGGTGGATGGCGAGAAAATAAAGTGAATTAATTCCACTACCTCGGAACCATTCTTAGTTCAGATGGCAGGAGCGATATCGAAATTCGGAGAAGAATTGCATTGGCAAAGAGCGCTTTTGAACGTATGTCCACTATTCTCAAATGTAGAAAAGTCTCAATGGACACAAAAATGAGAGTTTTACGGTGTTACATCTTCCCAGTGCTAACATACGGTTGCGAGAGCTGGACAGTAAGTCCAATAACAAAGAAGCGAATAGACGTTTGGATGGGGAAAGGCGAGCTGGAGCTGATACGGATGGCAAAGGATCGAGTTCTATGGAGGAGCGTGACCGCCGACGCTCTGCAGGAGCATGGCACCTGAAAAAAGAGTAAGTCACCACACATCAAGGCTAAAAGCCACTCGAGGATGAGGGTTAATGAGATGGATAGACTGACAGGTGGATGATGATAAGTATTGTGAAAGGGACGAAAAATATAAATGAATGAATAAAATTTGATGAATTATGAGGAAGGTTTTGACAAGTGTTTATTGACATTTTATTTGAAGATGTCAATGTTATAGTCCTCCGGAAGCAATCTTGTGGCGAAGTGTTCCACAGATTGGAGGTTATTGGAAAAAACTCTTTTCATGGAAATTCCGTAAGTAAGTAAGGCACATGGAGGAAGAAAGGAATGGTCTTGCAGTAGTGGTAGCAAGACGCGTTCTTCCTGTAAACGTTTTACGAGGAGGAACTAGGGATTGAAGCTCAGTTGAGCGCTTACCATGGAAGTACCAATAGAGTAGAGAAAGACTAGCAATGTCTCTTCTGTGAGAAAGGGGCTGTAGGGAACTGAACAGATCATCTCCAACAAGATTGCAAAGTCGATTTTGAACTCTGTCAAGGCAAGAAAGAGTGCTCTAAGCAGCACCTCCCCAGATGCGGCGGCAGCACTCCACCTTGGGGCGTATCTGACTTTTGTACAGGTAGAATATTGCATCAGGCGTCAGATACTTTCTGGAGCGGTAGAAAGATGCAACCATTTTATCAGCAGCCTTAGCAACAGATTGTACATATTTCACTTTTGATCAGAAGTGAAAGTCAGTCCTAGTAGCTTATCAAAGCAAGGGGCTTCTTCAAGAAGAGAGCCATTCATTTCAACTGAAGCAAAACTAGGATCTGAACGTTGGTGGTGAAAGAAGAAAAGCTTGGTTTTAGAGGTGTTAAAAGTAACAAGGCATTTATTCCCTCATTCCACTACATACCCAGGTCAGAAGAAAGATAATCCGCAATACCCTGATCACGAATGCTCTTCGAGGTGCAGCCATAGACAGTTGTGTCGTCTGCATAGATGTCAACATATGATCTCAGAATATGATTTGGAAGACCATTAATGAAAATCAAGTAGAGAGTTGGGTCTAGAATAGAACCTTGATGAACACCGGCATTGATAAAATGTGCTTCGGATTCCTGCCCATTAACAACTACTTTTATAGACCTATCAGAGAGAAATGATTTGATTGTTGAGAAGACATTGCCCGATATTCCATAGCTAGCAACTTTGTAAAGCATGTTAAGAGCCACTGCCCTAGAAACAAAGCCCCCATCAAGAGATTTACTGATCCTATGAGATATCACAGTCAGCACATCAGCAGCTGATCTTGCTGTACGAAATCCATATTGCTTGTCACTAAGTAGATTGTTTTTGATGAAGTGATTGACAACTGCTTGGTTTATCATGGATTCAAACAACTTACTAATGACACTAAGGAGATTGATTGGTCTATACTGAGATGAAGATGACTGTTCCCCAGTATTTTTGAATACTGGGCAGACTGATGAAATTTTCCAAGGAGATGGAAAGCATTTCTCTTTTAAGCAACGATTGAATAGCTTTGAAAGGATAGGAACAAGTTTCGACAACAGATTTGTAAGGACAATGGCCGGAAAATTGTCAGGACCAGTTGCCTTGCTGGAATCAAGTTCCTTGATAAGTTTGCAACTTCCCTGACAGTTAAATGGATATCGCTTAGTGTATTTTCAGTCAATGGGAGAAATTCTGGAAGTGGATGGCCTTGATCGTCATGGGTGGAATTTGAAACAAATATTGTTTCAAAAAGCTTTGCCTTGTCAGAAGCTGAGAAAATTACCTCAGCCATTAATGGTGGTTGGAATAGAGGTTTTACATCTGTTCAGTACTTTGTTTGTTACCCTCCAAAACTCTCGAGAGCCAAGTCTCTGTTCAGCAATTCTAAACGTAACAGATTGGGCATAGGACTCTTTAGCATTTCTTATAATCCATTTGCAGTGGTTCCGAGCAATTCTAAAGGCAGCTTTGGTTTCAGGGCATCTGTTCCGATGAAAGCAATGGAAGCAGTGATTTCGGTGAGCAATAGCAGCAACACACTCAGGAATATACTATGGCTGGCTGTTTGGTCTCTGTTGGAATTTCTTACAAGGTACAAAACTCTCAATACCAGCGATTAACTAACTAGATATTTCAGTGGCAATACGGGACACATTCGTTTTGAAAATTGAACACAAAGGAATTTCAGAGATAAAAGATCTAAAACTATCCCAATCAGCCTTCGTGTATCGATACACCCTGCGATAGAAAGGGACATCAGAGGACTCTTTAAATTTAGATTTTATCTTAATGGAAGCAACTGAGTGATCAGAAGACCCCAAAGGAGATAGAACAGTAGGTGTACAATGTTCTGGGCAAGTTGTCAGAAAACGGTCAAGAAGGTTTGCAAAATGTCCATCAATATCAGATACGCGGGTTGGTTTATCTACAAATTGGGTTAACTCATAAGCAGAGGAAAAGTCATGACAAAACCTTCCTTCGTCATCAGTCTTGTTGGAATAGACTAGCCATTCGACATTGTGAACATTAAAGTCACCACAGATATGAATGTTAGCAGAAGGATATTCAGACAGGATGTTGTCAATTTTTTTCAGAGATTTGTTCAATGACAACAACTCTATCATCCTGGGGACGATAGAGGGCAAAGAGAAAAGAAGTGCTGTGAATAAGAGCTACACGGAAACACATATAAGGTAACTCGGGATCTTCATTTGAAATGTCTCTACCACATGGTAGAGACATTTCGTCTTTGATGTAGGCACAAATTCCGTGGCCATGGCGGTTTTGTAGATGGTGTTTAGTGGCCATGGTAGAATAACCTGGAATCTTGTTGAAATCATCAACAGAATTTGATGGGCCAATGCCGGTTTCATAAAGAAACAACAAGTCAGGTTTGGTCTCATGTAAATGAATTTCAACCTCTGGAAAGTTAGAACGCAGACCCCTAATGTTGGTAAAGGAAACTTGATAGTAGGGGTCCATACTTGTGAGCTTCATACTTCAAGGCTTTTTTCCTGCACATTTTCAAGATAGCGGCACAGATATGGAAGAATCAGCTCACAGAGTTATCATTTAATTTGGTCGTTCAATATGGTTTTGACAGTTTATTCGTGGATATTTGTGACAAAGATTTACAAAATTTATCAGTGGTGAAAATATGACTTCATTATTTTTGAATCCTCCCCTGTTTCTTCTGATTTAGCAATTTTAAAGCCTTTTTTGATTTGGCCTTTACCTATTTAAAACTTTACTTTACTGTATCCGTTTAACGTTTTCTGTTCCTTGCGGGGTTTGACGGTTTATGAGACTCTTCCACCTTCCTCTATCACATACATCGTCCTCGCCTGGACAGACAAATCTCATTTCCTCTCTTACTGTCGCAATACAACCTCTTCTTCGGCCTTCCATGTGGTCGCCTCCCCTCCACATTCAAGTTTAATATCGTACCAAGAGGATCATTCGCTTCTCTCCTCCTGAAGTGCCTATTACCACCGCAACCTTCTCCTCCTCTGTATCATCTCCAGAGGTTCCACACCACATCTTCTTTCCACTTTTTAACTTTTGATTTGATCTTGTCAACTCACTCCTGCCATGTATCACATCATCCTCCGGTCACAACTCGTCAACACTGCCTTCAGTCGCTCCGTCATAGCCCATCCTTCGGAACCATAGAGCATTACTGATCTGATGCAAGCATCATAGCCACATCCTCTATTTGAAACCATTCGTCATCTGATATCGAATATAGTTAATATGTAGGATTAAGGTACATGCTCATGATGACGAACATGTACAGGGTGTTTTCAATTATTTTACATCCTTGTTCAGAGTTTCAAATACCTGGATCTCTTTAGGTATCAAGTCCATTTTCTTTTGTTGGTTATGTTCTCTTCTGACCGATTTTTCATAATTCATTGTGGATAGTTTGAACTTGATTACGTTCCTTATACATTGTGGTAATTGTAGCTTCCTAATATAAATATTTGCTTTTTTCCTTCCTTTTCCTTAGAACTTGACCCTCATGGATGCATTTGAAATGACAAACAATAGAAAACAAAAAGTAAAACAATTAATTTGTTGTTAAATATACTAAAGCACTTGCTTGAATATGAATGTAAATTTTAGGAAATTGTCCTCTTGGTCTTTTGTTTTGTTGAAGACATTTGCTGTGGAAAACAGCTTTTATCTATCTGTCTATCTATCTATCTATCTATCTATCTATCTATCTATCTATCTATCTATCTATCTATCTATCTATCTATCTATCTATCTATCTATCTATCTATCTATCTATCTATCTATCTATTTATCTATCTATCCATTTATCTATCTTGGTGATTTCTGGTGGTAACCTTCTTGACCGTTTGGAAGATGGCGCATAAATTTTAGCTGATGCGGTTTATTTTTCAGATTCCTAAAATAATTGACAAATTATGACCAATAAATAAAATTTTGCGCCTTGACTTGTTAATTAGTTAAACGCTTTCATTTTGATTTGTCCTACTTGTCCATAAATTTATTATGCTTAGACCTTTGCATTATGTTGTAATTTAATAATCATAACGAGAGATAAAACTAAACACGTCTTTACTTGTTTTAGAGGCTACAAAAGAAAACCAGCTTCTTTGTAGCTTTTAGCATCCAAATCAGAGTTCTTTTTGCGCCTAAATAATCCTCAGAAACACCACGACCAGAGCTCTTCCCCTTGAGGCGCCTTTGTTAACCCAGACAACATATTTGTAATTTCGTTGATAGCACGACCAATTGTCTGTGACTGGCTACCCCACTGCGCGGAACATCTGGCTAAAATTAAGAAAAATTTTTATTGGAAATTTCTGGTCCAAGAAAACGTGATAGAGATTTACCCCAATATCCGGATTTTATGGCCATTGAAAGTTAGTTGAAAAGAGCAAATGGATAGAACGAGAACAGTAAATTCTAATCCACCCTGGGGAACTTAATTTCTAACATAGATTTGAGTATTTTAGAATCACGTTGTCACATTTTAAAGAGTTAATTACTCTTTGAATTTCTTTTAGGGTATAGGGAAGTTGGAGGTAGAGTTTTCTTTTAATTATGGACATTTTGGATACGGACAGTCAAATCAAGTAAATTATGATCCAACTTTTCTTTTCGGTTTATTTGTTGTGAAAAAGAATGGCAACTATCTAAAATACTGGGCTGTACACTCAGATTTTTAAGCGTTTGTTTAATAAATGAGCCAGATTGATTGTCAGTCTTTAAAACAAGTGCGTGTTAGAAATTATAAAAGTTGTTACGGTGCTTCTGATTCAACTTCCGATCTTAATGTAAGTTTTATTGTAAGCTGGAGCATTGTTGTTGGTCTATTTTATTATGGTATTTAATTTCTGATTTCTTCAATGGCAAATGACTGAGTGAAAAAATAGTAGTGTAATAATTTTTTGTGTATTTGTAAAAGTATAGGCCAGATGTATATAATGCTGCACGTATTTTGAGATCTGCTTTACTCTTGGAATACAAATGTTTATGAAGTGGCTTCAAGCCTTTCCAATTCAATAGTTGTGTGTATTTGTGGGTGCAGGTGTAGTTGAATTTGTAGCAATTCTCGAAAGGATTATATAACACAAATATTTAGCATTTTATCAATAGAATAGTATCTATATTTATATATAAGTAGAATAGTATGTCATTTTACGTCGTTTTATCTGCCAACCTTTTGTTCGTTTTTCCTGTAATTCAGCTAGAAAATAGTCTTCATGAGCCAAAAGAGATGATCAAGAATTGTTTGTACCCAAGATTAGAACCGGTAGGAGACATTCCTCAAGTTAGAGGGTAGGCAGGTGTTTGTTTTTAGGTAGCCAGTTTTATTAGATAGAATGAGAATATAGATAGTTGACTAAATTTACTCCCAGAAATTTACATGTGCACATTTATAACTTTCAGCAAGACTCATGAAGGCAGCGATAGTAGAAACATGTAAATCTTATTAAAAATACGATAAATTGGCAACAAAGTGAAGTACAAACTTTGGGGTAAAATTTAAACAAAACGCATATATTATGCAAAGTTATTTTCAGCTCTCTTAAGTGTAGAGAATGTGTACATTAGTTGGTAAAACTCGGTAGAAAGTTAATTAAATGCGAGGGATGACCCAAAAGTAATCAGATTTTTTTAAAGAATATAATTGTTATGAATGGAAGTGATCCAAGGGTTATCACCTCCCCATAAAAGACTCTCCTGGTCCGAGCCTCAGGAACTACTGTGTCCAATTTGTTTCATCGTTGCTAGTTACAAAGCACTGAGTTTGTACATGTTTTGTACCATAAAAATAATAATGAAAAATTTGAAAAAAAAGAGATAAGTAACATGTAACCCACTGCCCTAAAGTGGCTTTATATCGTTATTAATTAAAATAAATCAAACTTCATCACATGTTTGCAGACACATCCAAAAATAGACGACCAGATATTCAGTTTGTAGCTGTTCTAAACTGTGGCGAGTTTGATTGTGTTTTATGTGCCTGTTTTACTATATTTACCATACCTTAAGGAAAAAAGTTACTATTTTTTCTAAATATGGGACTGTAGACAAATGAAGAATATCTGTGTACCCATCTATATTCGAAGCAGCGGCTATGGCTATCATTGGCACATGCTCTACTGTAAGACCTATCAGGACCCGTCTTTCATTTCATCATTTCTCCAACTTTATCTTTTACTTGAAATGTAATGAATGATAGTCGAAGATATGGTTGCAAATATGATATTATGAAGGACGAGCGCTGATAGATCTGGTGGTAGAGCATGTGACTTGATAACCGCACGCCCTGGTTCGAATCCAGAATCAAACTCGGTGCACGCATATTCTTCATTTTTCCACAGTTATAAATTATTCTTCCCCCTTCCATCCTCTCCCGTATTACTTTCACACGTTTCTTGCTCTCCATGTATGCTTAGATCAGTTAATCTCACCTTGGAAACGAAGTCGTCGTTGGGTGGGAGGTTCAGCAATTCATACATAATTGGGATTTGATGTTTAACGATAATAATTTGAGGAAGAAACGGTGCATTTAAATAAAAGATAGGGTTGCAAAAAAGGCCTGGTGAAGGACGAATACAGAACGAGCTCAGGTGGTAGAGCATATGGCCACGATAGGCTTGGGCACCAGTTCAAATCCATTCCGGTGCTCACATACTTTTCACTCTCACACAATTTCAAATCCTCTCTATCAATACTATTCTCAAAGTATAGAACTGTCATGCCTTATGAAGCACAGTTAACTGAAAAGTATCGTGATTATCTTTATTGTTTAGTGTTTCTTTGGGAAAAGGGTCAAATTACTATCCAATGTAGTATCTAGTACTCTAACAAAGAGCCCTTAACTTTCCTGCTTTTCAATTCAATCCGGTGCCAAAAAACTAACTTTTTACATAATATGATAATCATATTATATTTCTTGTTTTGAGCGGTATCTGTGTGTGTGTGTGTGTAAACTTGAGATATTTGTAGAACTGAGTTTGTCAACTTAACATCATATGACAATACCTTAGATATTGGGTCTGTTTCATAAAAACAATAGTTTCTATCCATGTCAGTAAAGGTCAAGCCCTGCAGGTTTGGTAGAGTTGTACTAAAACAAAATAAAAACATCTGAAAGGTTCATTTAAACAGGTCTACAAGTAGCAACCAATGACAATAAAAATTTCATTGTTATGCGTAGTAAGGTTTTTGAAATGGTTTAAATAAAACAAAATTTTTATAATTATTATGAAATGAAGGCAGCAACTCAAGAGTTGTTTGATGAAAATTTTCACATTCCAATGGAAATGACTATGTAACAAGAATATGATACAGAAGGTACAATGGTACACAAATAGTGGTAAACGTACATTGGTACACGTACAGTGGTACAGCTTTGGTTGTAAATAGTTTGTACTGAAAAATGTGGGGAAGAGGAGCCAGGCGTCGCAATTTTTTCGGAAAACGCTAATTAATACCACTTCGTTGGTCTAGGTAACTACAGATAGACTAGAGATCCACACCAAGAAAGGCTAATCCTATTCCTTAAATTTACCTCAGGAAATATTGAAGGAATATTGACTTGTTGAATTAATGGTAAGTTAAAACATTAAGATAACAGAAGCAGCAGTTCGTTTATACCAGAAAGATTATTTCAACTTGAAGCAATTTGGAAACAGCATATGGTTAAACGCATGATACCAGGAAATGTGACAAAATCTCATTACAGTAAAAACTCTGGTTTTTCTTGTTTGTAGATTGGCTACACTTACAGATAAAATACAACACCCAAAGTTTTTGCCTTTTGGGGAAAAAGCTACGAAGATTGAACCGGAAATTAGTGAAAACCTATGTAAGTATTTCCTAATGGTCGGACCTGGACACAGTTTTTTTACACACTTATAACTTTTGTACTTTCCGTTATCAGGAAAATTAACTCGACTTCTGATTTACTAAACTTTCAGGAAAGAGTTAAATAATCGTGAGCTTTTGTATTAAGATATCTTGTATTTGGGAGACATTTGCTTTGTTCGTAAGTGATGAAATGAATTTTTTAAAGAAAAGTTTTGGAAGACTGAATTTTTTACAAAAGAACTGTTACTGGGGACTCAACCTCCAAACCGCGGAAGAGCTAAGTCATTTTTTTTGAAAAGAGGTACTATGGCAAAGATTTCCATACCGGCAAATATTTTGTAAATGTCATAGCCTGGAGGTAACTACGCCTGTGATATTTTCGGATAACACAGCCGGTCCTAAGCTCGGGTAAAGGAGGAACGTTGGGCATGGGGTCAGCACCCCCACCCCGTAAAAATCGCCAAAGCTACAGAAGCATCGACGAAAACAAACCAACATATTCGCCAAAGGGAAGAAGGGACTCGATCTCAGTGACACATGACGCATCGCAGTGAAAGCCAAGAGGAAGCTGCGAGGCGCATTCCCCTTCTAACACCAAAGGCAAAAGTTAGAATAGCAACTTGGAACATCAGGACTATTTACGAAACAGGAAGATCTTTTCAGGTAGCAAGAGAAATGAAAAGGTATAACACCGGAGTATTGGGTTTGAGTGAAACAAGGTGGCTACAGGCAGGAAAGCTGAGACTTATATCTGGAGAGCAGATACTGTACTCGGGGGACACAGTGGAAGGAGCCCTACATACTGAAGGTGTGGCCCTGATCCTTGCACAGGAGCCACAGCGTGCTCTCATCGGATGGGAACCTATAAACTCCCGTATCATTACAGCCCAGTTTACCACCAAGAAAAAAAATATCAGACTGAACATAATGCAATGTTATGCTCCAACAAATGATGCGGAAGAGGAAAAGAAAGATGAATTTTACCATCCGTTATAGGCAGTGATAGACAAGAAAAGAGGCAAGGACATAACAGTCCTGATAGGGGATCTCAATGCCAAGATAGGATCTGACAACACCGGATTTGCGAGTACTATGGGGACTCAGGGATTAGGACAAATGAATGAAAATGGAGAGAGATTTGCAGACCACTGTGCTTTGAATCAGCTGGTAATAGGAGGAAGTATATTTCCACACAAACACATCCACAAAGCCACTTGGGTCTCACAGGATCATGAGACTGAAAATCAGATAGACCATATTTGCATAAGCCAAAAATTTAGAATAACAATGCAAGGTGTACGGGTGTTGAGAGGCGCCGACGTGTCCTCAGACTATCACCTCTTGGTAACAACATTGAGACTACGTCTGAAGAATCACAAAATGAAAAGTAACACTCGAATAAAATATAATGTGGGATTGCTCAAACGTCAGGACACCCGAGAAGCCTTTAAAGTCAGCCTAACCAACAGGTTTCAGGCATTACAAGATCTGATAGAGAACAAAGATACAAGCATAGAGACACAATGGGAGTACAGTACGAAAATATGGATAGATACATGTGAGACGGGTCTCGGAAAGAAGAAAACACAGGACAAAGAGTGGATCTCCGCAGAAACAATCCAAAAACTAGAAGTGAGGAAAGACAAAAAGGCTGCAGTGAATATAAGTCGAACGAGAGCAACAAAGGCAAAAGCACAGGAGGAATACACAGAGACAAACAAGGAGGTGAAGAGAAGCTTGAAGAAGGATACGCGAGACTATGTTGAGGATCTAGCTAGACTAGCAGAAGAAGCGGTAGGACAGGGAAACATTAAAGAGTTGTACTTAGTCTCTAAGAGGCTAGCCAGCAAGTACCAACAGACAGACAAGCCTGTTAGTGATAAAAACGGAAGGCCACTGACAACCACAGAGGAACAACTGCAACGTTGGGTAGAGCACTTCAGGGAGCTGTTGAACCGCCCTCCCCCAGAGGAACCACCAGATATTCCACCAGAAGAGAAAGAACTTTCCATCAACTATGAAAAGCCCTCCAAAGGGGAGATCAGACAGGCCATTAATAAATCGAGGAATGGTAGAGCAGCGGGGTTAGATGCAATTCCAGCAGAGGCTATCAAAGCTGACATTGAGACTACTCTGCAAATATTACATAGCCTCTTCAGCAAGATCTGGGATAAAGTGGAAGTATCAGCCGAGTGAAAGAAAGGAAACGTCATTAA
>RDPX01000028.1:2758843-2791556 GCA_003991215.1 Morbakka virulenta | reverse complement strand
CTAAAAGTGTCTGACATTCAAAAAATTAGTGCATTTGAGTTATGGTGCTGGCGGCGTCTCCTTAGAATACCATGGACAGCGAAAAAGACAAATGAATTTGTTTTGAACTCAATAGGAAATCCAGATAGTCTTACAAATGAAGTTCAACGACGGAAATTATGTTATTTTGGTCATATATCTAGAAGAGATGGTTCCAACGTGGAGAAATTAATCATGCAAGGAAAGGTTGAAGGGAGTAGGAGACGAGGAAGACCACCGAGAAGATGGATAGATGGGGTGAAGTCAATAATGAATATGAACTGGCAAGAACTTAACAACGCATGTCAGGATCGCGAAAAGTGGCGAAAACTGGTCAGAGAGGTCACTAAAGGTCGATAACGATCTACAGACTACGACGAATGTCGTCATCTTGATTGTCTGATCCATTGATTTCAACACTGAATAGCTCCTTTAATTCTGGCACATTGTTAATGTGACAAAACCTTTGATGCGCCCCGAGACCCCTATTTCCATTACATAATTTTCCGCAATGACATTTAACGTAGTAATTATCATTCTTTCATTTTCTTTCGTCGTATTCTGTTAGAAGTCCCTCAGGAGAATCAAGAGAGTTCTCATTGCTAAGGTTTGCAATTGAAAGATTCTATTGTTCGATTCGAACAAAGTCGTTTCCATGGTTCCTAATATCTGAATGAAAAGGCTGAGTGATTTTCCTTGAGCAACGCCATATGTGTTTTGATAAAGTTTTGAAAGTTCTACCACAATATCTGCATTTTTTCTCGACACCAGTTACATTTTGCAAAAAAAGTAATACCAAGATTACAATCCATACTTTTTCCATTTTATCTACCTTAAAACCAAGCTTTGAATAGCAATTCGTATTTCAATAAAACAGATAAAATCACGGAACAAGAGAAACGCGTCTGCACGCTCTCGCCTCTCGCGAATAATAATGGAAACTTTTTATTTTTTCATCCGAACATATACAATTACAAACCTCACTAATTAAGGTAGTTTGCATTGGCTTGCCTATTTAACAAAATTAAATATGTTACTAGCAAAATTAATAAAACGAAAATAATTCAGGGTTTGTCCATGGTTGGTTTCTACGACAGAATATGTGGTATGTGGTGCGAATGATTATATTAGAAAGTTTGGTTGAAAGAAAGAGCTCGTGTTTTTTGTTGATGTTCAAAGCGTTGCACATTTCACTGAAAGAAATAGAAGATAGATCAAATAAACCTAAAGAGCCAATGGAAAGATTTACGAAACTAACTTTCGAAAAGCTGGAATGCAAATCACGAATCAAGGAACGATATTTTTTGTATTTGCGAGAAGCATTTTTATCCAGGTTTGTTTCATACCCCACCGTCAATTCAAGTATGTAAAACTGTTTTTGTGGAGTAACTAACAGGAAATCAAGTCGAAAGGTATCTCAAGTTATAATACATGGCGATAAGAATCCATAAATATCAGCATATATTGTACAACCTTCAAGAGATTTGAGAGAACGTGCTAAAAACTGTAATGCTGAGTTGTGTCGCCAAGTATAACGACCTTCCTGAAGGTACGTTTTGCAGCCGGCGATAACATGAAGAAGGGTTTCTGGTTCAAAGCAGGAAGAGCAAGAAGAAGATAGACTGAGGTTCCATTTGGATAGATTTTTAAGAGTTTCAAGGGTGTTGTTCAAGTAACGAATGGTAAAGCTGAAGATATTTTTGGGCAGCTTTTTTTGAACTTCAGACCAAATCTTGTTATATTTTGAAGTGGCGTTATCAAACAAAAATGAGAGAATGGTACCTTGAGTAGTGAGATGACTTTGTAAACGCTCCTTGTGTTCTGTCTGCACAGCTTTCAAAACTTCTTTTGTGTTTTTATAAATATCATATTGTATATTGGTACCATTGCTTGTGTTTTTCCACAATGTTCTGATTTTTTTATTTGTCGAGGACTTAAGAGCGTTACGGGTGACAGTGTAGCACTGTAGAAGTTTTGTGGTAGGTAGCTGCAAGTTGAGTCCAAATTGATTCTTGGAAAGAATAATGGAGCTAAAAGTGGCTCTTATAGGCAGGTCAAGCCACTGGCGTATGTATTTAGAGACCAGTTTGTCGAGATTTTCTGCCACCCAAGTCTTAGAAACATTTGAAACAATAAGGTGCCAGGAAACTTTTGGGAGGGCAAATTCTTTATAGAGGCGCAGTTTGTGTTTTGGATGGATAGGTAAAGAATCAATTTGTTTAAGAAGATCTAGTAAAACAGACAGAAGCTTGGATTTGTGAGATCGATTGGTCATTTCAAAGTCATAGTAACGTCCGAGATACTTAAAGGCATCTTCCATGGCTAGAGGAGGTACAGCTTCATTATTAACAAAAAGTTTAGGTTGAAATTGAAGAGATCTTGTAGTGAATTTTTTTAAATACCGAATGTGGCACATTTATCAGCCCTTATGATCACGTTGGCCCATTGACACCATCGCGAAAAACAGCTTAAAAGAAGTTAAGTTGATTCTCTCGTTCCCCACTTGTAATGACCGCAGTATCATCTGAGTAAATAATAACGATGATGATAATAATGATAATAATAATAATAATAATAATAATAATAATAATAATAGTCGCACTTATGGGTATATCATACATCTTGCATAAAATTCTTTCTATGTAGAGCGTAACCTCGTTATTCTTTCTGTTGCTTGAGGTCCCAGGGTGGGATTTGGCACTGATCGTATTTAAACAAAGCAAATTAAAAACATAAAATAATAATAACAATAATAAGAACTGGATGCCAATGAGATATGGACATTGCCAAGACCCTACAAAAAGAACCAGACGGATGATACACAAGAATGCTCCGCATAAAAATTAATTATTTTGGAAATAAAGAGAGATTGCCAAAGAAGTAAAGTTATGTTGGTATTTGTTCCCTTTACCAGCTAATGTTGCATTCGAACCGAATTAATTTTGGTGTCGATCGCGATAACTGTGTAGGTCAAGAAAATTTTTGACGGATTCTTTATCGTTTGTTTATTTGTATGTCTGTTTGATACTTGTTTGTTTATTTGCCTCTCTGTTTGTGTGTACAATAACTCTAAAAATTATGAACTGATTTAGATGAAATTGTTAGCAAATGCTGATGATGGAAGCGCTATAATTATTGGAGGAGCATATAATTTTGTATATTGAAATGAAGACAGAAGTACAATACTTTGTAAAAACGTGGGGGGAAATAAACTGCTTGGCGGAGGTTTTTACTATGTCAGTGCTTTCTCCATTTTACTTTAAATTAATATAGCCCAAAATTTAAGATGTTAGGCCCTGCTTGTTTTTTTTGTGTTAAAAAGCGAATAGTTTTTGCTTTTCTTTTCATGTTCGATTGTAACTTTGAATTTTCTAAACAAATTTTCTTACAGATGCGCCAATTGTAGAGCAAACAGATGAATTCCCACTGGTCATCCAGCAGATGAAAAAGTAGGTTCTATTTTGATGTAAAGATGAGCAGAAATTAACCATCCACTAAACTTCCCAGGTAGATTGCTTGTCGAAAATTGCCAAAGGAAAACTGCCCTGAGAAAATTTACTTCAAATATTGTCTGGAAAATTGCAGCCCAAAATATTGGCATGAATTTTCTAAAAAGGAGTTTTCTGGACAATATTTGTTTGGGCGGAAATTTTTCTTAATTTTAGGTTATTCTCCACAGACTTCCTGGGCGCCAATCTTTCAAGAAGGTATTTGTATCTAACGTACTAATAGTATCAAAGTAAAATGATAGTGAAATATATAGTAAAAATACTGTAAAAGTTTTGTAAAATTTAAGTAAAGTTATGGAAAACGTATAGTGAAGTCTTGGTAAAGTTAGTTTAAAAGTATAAATCCCTATTAAAATAACGTTCATTTTAGTTGATAACTATCTCGGTGGCACCCAATTAGACCAAAGGTGCCAGAATAAGAAAGCTGAAAACAAGTGTGTTATTAATTCAATACTGAAAACAAAGGGACGATCGAGAAAACCTTCAATTTTTTTGTGTGATAGGCTGAGGAAAGGCCATCACGTTTGGTGAGTGGGTATCTAAAACAATTGTAAAGTATAAAAAAATTATTTTTGTTTGCAAAAAGGTGATGACTATTGAATATGAATTGTCTCTAATGTTCCTAAATGAAAGGTAGAGCTAGCTCTCCCAATTATTTGAACTAATTATCTTTAAATTTTCATTGCATTCGCCGTTTAGCAGCAAATACTGTGCTATAGCAAAATCAGATTTCACAATTTTGGTTGTACCCCTGCATTGTCTTTTTGGTCGATGAAACATGTCGGAAAGATAGTGATGGAAATGAGGCTGCTAGGACCCAAGAGGAAACGACGAAAGAAAAGAGGAGGGCTTAATAACACAAGAGAAGAGTTTGAGAGTGCATTTTGAGTTATTTGACGGACAGGATCGGACATTACGCAAGAGAAAGATTTGCTGTAAGACCTTGAAGACAACGATTCCCTCTTCCACCGTATTAAGTTGCAATGCATCCAGTCTCTTTTCCTTTCGGTAGTGACAACAGTGTAATTATTGATGTAAACAGACGTGGGAAAAGTTGTATTAAATAGTGACATTAGGTAATGACATCTGACAACAGTGAGAAGCTGAAAGGAAAAGAAGAAAAAGGAGAAGGAAGAGGTAATAGAATAGCGGCGATTGACGTTCTAGCGATGGTATTCGTGACGATGACGAATGTGATGATTACAGTCGTTAGTCATCGTCTGTTGTTAGGAATCCTTAATATCTCTCTTTCTTTCCCTCCTTCAACTCCTAGTGAAGTTAAGTGATTGCTTACAACATTGCTCGAAGTGACCGAGAATATTAAAAAAGTAGGATTGTTACTTTTTTATATCCATCTGTAGAAACGTTAGTTCATAACATTAAAGGAATTATCTGTTACTTATTTTAGAGTCAAAAAATATTTATATTTGATACAAGCCGTCAAAATTTTCACGTAAAATTACAAAATGTTTTGAAATGACCTAATTGCATCACAATTATTTTTGAAATTCACATAAACAAATTAAATTGAGTTGTAGCTTTTATTTCAGCCCTTAACTTTTTTTAATTTGATTTTTTAATGCTCGTTTTTGGAAATTTGTTTTGAACTATATTTGTCAAGCCTGACGTCAATTTAATGACATGACGAAGTAAATATGATATGGGTTACTTGTGCGATGGGATACTTTTTAAGGCATTGTCATCGGATAGTAAAACTAATTGAAAGTTTTCAAGTGTCTCGACTACAAATTGGTCTGCGAAGACTTGTGTATACCTAGACCATTCCATCATTTTAGTTAGTACAAATACCTCTCGTAAACTTATCAAGCCTAGCCTAGTGTAAAATCGCGAAGCCTGTGCAATGGTAAACTATACCGTATACTATAAGATGTACTGATCTGAGAAAGAGGAATAAGTTTAACTAACGTTTCTTAGTAGTATGAGAAGCAATCACTTTTTATACTTGAGGTACATTATTATAATTATTAATTTTTTTTAGCTTGACACATCTAAGAAGTAGTCTTGTTAGACAGAATTCACGATGCAAGAGAGTAGCCTTTCTCAGAAGAATGTTAAAAGATTCAGTGAGTACACGATCTTTCTTCAACGTTTGTTTTTTTCACGTTGAGAATCGCTATCAGAGCAATTGAGGTCACTAAAGTTGAAATAGTTAAACCCGTAATGCTATTAAGATGGATTTTTTTACTCAATTTGGTTTGTTTTCAAATCCGTCTCACCTTAGGCTATAATTTTAATTGGTTTTTATTTTTTTAGCCAATTTTTTCGATATATTTTTTCCAAAATGTTTTGTAAAAGGATAGCGGTTTTTAAAGACACCAAGATGAGTATGCCTAAACAGTATTCTATTATACCGTCAGCCTGAAAAGTGACCATGTTTCTTACACCAAACAACAATTTTATTGCATCAAACCCTAAGAATAGAATATTCCAAATTTACACCAGTTTTGTAGAACGAATTTGTTTTCGCATGTCTACTGCACTGTGCCTGAGAGCCCAACTTACACCAATTCTGTTGTAGTTGAAAGCTTATTTGCTAACTACAAAAAACAATCGGTTACTAGATCAATGAAATATATTATTGTTAATTTTAAAGTAAAACACGGTTTTTGGCTTAATGGTATCAAGGGTCTTAGAAATATGGTCTTGCCAGGCTCATCGTCATCCTTCCAGTTGTGTTGCCAGGCTGGAGCTTCTGTATGTTCTTTCTCCATAATGCCCTGTTGTTTGCATTCTATCTTTAAATCTTGCAAAACCCATATCCTCTCTCACATCCTCCATTCATTTCTTCTGCTGGCGTCCTTTTAGTTTCCTATCCTCCTTTTACATATTCCATGTTCTTTTGACCAGATTTCTCTCCTGCATTTAAGGCAAGTAGGCATACCATAGTAGACAAGTTTTCGCACATTGGTTGCTATGCTTGATCCTCAACTCTGTGTCGATGTCATCATTTTTCAGCCTGTCCATTCTATTCACTCACTTTAATTCATCTTCATTTTGGTTGTCTTCAGTATCGTCTTCTCTTTTTTCCTCAGCAACCCATAATTCCGCTTTGTACACCAATATAGGTTTGATACTATTTCGTATATCTTGACTTTCATCGTTCTTGGAATGCGTTGATCGTATATAATTTTCATGAAACCTTTCCATTTTGTGATTCACTAGCCCCTGTCTCACTTAGGGTCTCTTGGAAATACTTGAGTTTGTCTCCCTTCTACAACTTTTTCCTGTCCTGGTCAGTGATATTCATTTAACGTTCTGTTGGGATGCAGACATAACCTACCGTCTTTCCCGTGCCAGTTTGCAATGATGGCCACCACTCGTGGAGCTCTTTTGCCGTTTTTGGCGCAATTACATGTTCATCAGTAAAAAGTAGTTCACACGGGGCATCTTGTCTGAAGTTTATGCTAATGCTGTCATATTCCAGCACAGACAGGAAAGGGGTGAGCACTGATCCTTGATGTGGGCCCACTTCAGTCTGAAAGAGCTCAGTACTTCAAACTGTTGTTCTCATTTTAGTCTTGACATACTCTTATGTTGCCATTATAAGTCTTGCCAGCACCACTGGAACAGCCCTTGTTCTGAGGCTCCAGGACATTACCTCCCAAGGTAACCTGTCATACGCTTTTTCAAAATCAACGAAGGTGAAGGAGATATACTTTCTTTATTCTCGAGACTTTTCTTGAAGATACTCCATCATAAAAACTGCATAAATTGTGCTTTCCCCCCTACTGAATCCAAATTGCTTATCATTATCGCTCGTTCCCCTCAGCATCTGATCCGAAATTCTTTGCAGAACTTTTAATAGATAGAAGTTTGATATTTCTGTAATGTTCGCAGTTCAACAGCCCCCTTTTCTTCTTTTAGGTGGATACTTTTTTGCTTTATTCTAATTCACTGCCCAGCCCCCAGCCTCCCCACAAACATCCAATATTGGGTTAAGCAGATGAAACAGCATCTCTTTTCCCTATGCTTGCATTCTGCCTTCTAGTCTGGGTCCACCAGGTAATGCACCACCAGGTAATGTTGTCCATTGAAACACTTATCATCTATACACCAGGCAGAAACCAAATACCGGATCGGCCGTTGCCTTAAACCTAGGATAAAAACGACGCGTTCTTTATTGCGTCTCAGGGTAGAATCGATAATCAAAGCTCGCAAAGTCAAAGAACACGTATTGCAATGTTACACATGAAATGTCATCGGTCTTGCAGAAAATAGATACACATACTGTGGTGAACTTGCAAGTGACGAAGGGCATAAGATATGATGTAGTGGAGAAAAATAAATACCTGAAAAAGGAGGTGGATTCATAGTTAACAAGAATACAATAAGATCAGTTTTAGAGTGCTCATCTATTTCCTTAAGGGTCATCACAATTCGTTTCAAAGCACAATCACTGAACACCACCATCATTCAGGTTTATGCTCTAACAAGCCATTATAATGAAAACGACATGGAATTATTTATGAATTTGAGTATGTAATCCAAAAAATATAAAAGGATGTTCTCATTATCCAAAGCGACTGAAATACAAAAGTTGCTGCAGATGCTTATGAAAAGTGGCACGGGGTTTTCAGTAAATTTGGACTCGAAAACACAAATGACAGAGGAACTCGTTTGTTTAATTTGCCAAGACACTGTTTCGACAAAAATGTTCGAGAACTTTCACATGGCACTCACCAGCTGGAATCATTCATGAACAGTTTGATTTTTTAGAGGGAAAAAACGCGATCAGGCAAATATGAGTTGTGCATGAACACATGTCCTCCCAGGAATGGTTATAAACAGCGGGCATGAGCATGTAATGATGACGATGAAGTTAAAACGTCGAGTACAGTATGATTTTGAGAAATTGAAGGACCCTCAAGTGTTAATTGACGGAAAGATTTTGATCCTTTACGTTTCTTGAAAGTAATACCCCAGATGAGCTCACATCGCAATTCGAAGCTTCTGTTTAAGGTGCGCAAAAACACATCCTGGCAAGAAAAGAAAAGTAAAGAAAGCCTGCATTATCACTGAAGGTCTTCAAAAATTTGATGAAAGGAGGGAGCTTCAAAAGCGTCCATTCAAGAATGAAAATCTCCTAAAAAATACTGAGAAAGAAACAACAGGTTAAATAAGGAAATTTTGTTAGCAAAGAGATAGTGGATTAACAATGTTCGGATATTGAGGAATGTTATCGACATAACCATATCAAAGCTGCCTTCATTCTATTGCAAGAGCTCAGTACAGAATCGCCATCCAAATGCTATGTGGTTGAAGACAAATAAGGAAAACTTCAAAGTCAGAGAGTGTCACTGGAAGATGGAGCCAATACTATAAAGACCTTTATAATGTCCAGGCCAACACGTCAGGCTATTTGCTAAAATCGAACAGACTATTCATCTTAAAAAAAAATCACCGATAACTCGAAGAGAAATAGAACAAGATTTAATAAAGTTGAAATGTAACAAAGCACCTGGAACAAATAATATCGCGGATGTACTTCTTAAAAGTAGAGGTGAAAAAATGGTTGATATGCTTTTGAAGGCCTGCAACCTTATCCTAAAGACTGGCGAATGGCCAAGTAAATGTATTTGGTCGATTATGATACCGATACCAAAGGAAGGTAACACACGTAAATGTGAAAACAACAGAACAGTTTGCTTAATCAGTACCTCAAGCAACGTTTTATTGTATGCCCTGCTTAATCGAACGAGACCAACGATTAAGAAAGAACAAGACAATACGGGAGAAAAATTTGTAATCTTAGTATAAATTCAGAGGAGTACAATGAACATCAGAAACCACTGAATATTAACTTTATTGACTTAACTGACAAAATATGTTTTGACAAGGTTTGGTCAAAGATCTCTGGATAGCCATGTGGAAGTATAACATTAGTGCTACTATCAGTAAAGCCATTTTGTCTATATGCAAAGATGCAAATAGTCTAGTACTAATTGAGGAAAAACTGAGTAGGTGGTTTAGATAAAAAATTGGAGTAAGACAAAGATGTCCTTTATCACCATATCTATTCAATTTCTCTTTGGAATTTACCTAGACGGAAGCATTAGAAAGTTTTGATGGATATGTGAAATTCAATGACAAAAAATGGTTTTCAATTTACACTTTGCAGATGATATTGACTTGATTGCACAAAATGATGATGAACTGACTGACCTCACGGAAGACTCGATACAACAACCAGGAAGTACGGCATGGAGATAAGTGCAGAGAAGACCAAGGTGGTGATTACATCTAAAGGAGATATAAAATTTAACTATCAACCAACCGTATCAAACCAAGGACCTGGGCAAGCAAAGTCTTTCCAATGTTTGGAAAGTCAAGTCAATAGTCTTTACATTCTTTGACTGAGATCAAAATTCATATCGCAGTAGCGATGGTACGGTTCATGAGAGCAATTGTATTGTCTGCAATGGCATATGGTTGTGAGTCGAGGACTCTGAACGATGACTCAGAACAAAGAATAAATGCATTCGAAATGAAATGCTATCAAAAGGTTTCGCAGATACCATACACTGCGCATAAAACAAACAAAAGTGTAAAAGACAAGATTGTTCATAAAGGTGGCAACCACGAAACGTTGTTGTTAATTGTCAAAAGGAGGAAATTGCAATGGTTTGGGTATGTAATCTTGACCAACTCGGTTTAGCTAATACCACTATGCATTGCAGGGTACCCGGAAAAAGAGGCAGCGGAAGACCCAGAAAAAATTGGATAGCTAATATAAAGGAATAACTCCGCCTGTGATATTTTCGGATAACACAGCCGGTCCTAAGCCCGGATAAAGGAGGAACGTTGGGCGTGGGGTCAGCACCTTCACCCCATAAAAATCACTAAAGCTACAGAAGCATCGACGAAAACAAACCAACACATTCGCCGAAGGGAAGAAGGGACTCGATCTCAGAGACACATGACGCATCGCAGTGAAAGCCAAGAGGAAGCTGCGAGGCGCATTCCCCTTCTAACACCAAAGGCAAAAGTTAGAATAGCAACTTGGAACATCAGGACTATTTACGAAACAGGAAGACCTTTTCAGGTAGCAAGAGAAATGAAAAGGTGTAACATTGGAGTATTGGGTTTGAGTGAAACAAGGTGGCTACAGGCAGGACAGCTGAGACTTATATCTGGAGAGCAGATACTGTACTCGGGGAACACAGTGGAAGGAGCCCTACATACTGAAGGTGTGCCCTGATCCTGGCGCAGGAGCCACAGTATGCTGTTATCGGATGGGAACCTATAAACTCCCGAATCATTACAGCCCAGTTTACCACCAAGAAAAAAAATATCGGACTGAACATAATACAATGTTATGCTCCAACAAATAATGCGGAAGAGGAGAAGAAAGATGAGTTTCACCATCAGTTACAGGCAGTGATAGACAAGAAAAGAGGCAAGGACAAAACAGTCCTGATAGGGGATCTCAATGCCAAGATAGGATCTGACAACACCGGATATGCGAGTACTATAGGGACTCAGGATTAGGACAAATATATGAAAGTGGAGAGAGATTTGCAGACCACTGTGCGTTGAATCAGCTGATAATAGGAGGAAGTATATTTCCACACAAACGTATCCACAAAGCCACTTGCTCAGAAGTCAGGACACCCGAGAAGCCTTCAAAGTCAGCCTAACCAACAGGTTTCAGGCATTACAAGATCTGATAGAGAACAAAGATACAAGCATAGAGACACAATGGGAGTACAGTAAGAAACTATGGATAGATACATGTGAGGCGGTTCTCGGAAAGAAGAAAACACAGCACAAAGAGTGGATCTCCGCAGAAACAATCCAAAAACTAGAAGTGAGGAAAGAAAAAAAGGCTGCAGTGAATATAAGTCGAACGAGAGCAACAAAGGCAAAAGCACAGGAGGAATACACAGAGACAAACAAGGAGGTGAAGAGAAGCTTAAAGAAGGATAAGCGAGTTGAGGATCTAGCTAGACAAGCAGAAGAAGCGGTAGGACAGGGAAACATTAAAGAGTTGTACTTAGTCTCTAAGAGTCTAGCCGGCAAGTACCAACAGACAGACAAGCCTGTTAATGATAAAAACGAAAACTCACTGACAGCCACAGAGGAACAACTGCAACGATGGGTAGAGCACTTCAGGGAGCCTCTGAACCGCTCTTCCCAAGAGGAACCACCAGACATTCCTCTAGCAGAGAAAGAACTTTCCATCAACTGTGAAAAGCCCTCCAAAGGGGAGATCAGACAGGCCATCAATAAATTGAGGAATGGTAGAGCAGCGGGGCCAGATGCAATTCCAGCAGAGGCTATCAAAGCTGACATTGAGACTGCTGTGCAAATATTACACAGCCTCTTCAGCAAGATCTGGGATAAGGTGGAAGTACCAGCCGAGTGGAAGAAAGGAAACGTCATCAAGCTGCCAAAGAAGGGTAACCTCAGGGACTGTAACAATTATCGGGGTATCGTGCTCCTCTCAGTGCCAGGGAAGGTTCTCAACAGAGTCTTATTAGTGAGAATGAAAAAGGCGCTAGATGCTAAGCTCCGAGACCAACAAGCAGGCTATCGTGAGAATAGATCTTGTGTGGACCAGATCGCTAGTCTACGTATCATAGTAGAACAGTCACTAGAATGGAATTCACCTCTGTACATAAACTTCGTAGACTACGAGAAGGCGTTCGACAGTGTGGACAGAGAGACACTCTGGAAGTTGCTAAGAGACTACGGAGCTCCAGAGAAAATTATCTCACTGATCTGATGTATCTATGAAGACATGAGTTGCAGGATCGTGCATGCAGGACAGGTATCAGCCAGCTTCGAAGTGAAGACTGGAGTCGCCATTCCTCTTCCTGCTATTCATCCACTGGATAATGAAGACCACAACAACAGGAAAGAAAAACGAGATACAGTGGACACCCTGGACCCAGTTAGAAGACCTTGACTTTGCTGACGATCTGGCGCTCTTGTCACACAACCGAAAACAAATGCAGAACAACACCACCTGCCTTGAGACCACATCAGCTAAGATAAGGCTCAACATCAACAAGAAGAAAACCGAGTTAATAAGGATCAACACTGACAACAACACCCCAGTCACAATAGCAGGAGAGCTCATAAGGGAGGTAGAGTCTTTTGTAAACTTAGGAAGCATAGTGGACCAACGTGAAGGCACAGACCAGGATGCCACTGCCAGTGTCGGCAAGGCAAGAAAGGCCTTCATCATGCTGAAAAACATATGGTCTTCAAAAGAAATTAGCAAGAAAACCAAGATCTGCATCTTCAATTCGAACGTGAAGTCGGTTCTACTATATGACTGCGAGACATGGCGCACAACAAAGTCAATTCTGCAGAAGATACAGACATTTCTCAACACATGTCTGAGAAGAATATACAAAATACCCTGGACGGATAAAATCAGGAATGAAGACTTATGGGAAAGAGCAGGACAAGAAACAGTAGTCAGGCAAATCCTTAAAAGAAAGTGGGGCTGGATAGGGCACACCTTGAAAAAACCATCATCAAGCATCACACGACAGGTCTTAACCTGGAACCCACAGGGAAAAAGGAAGAAAGGGCGACCGCATAACAGCTGGAGGCGAGATAACGAGGCAGAACTGAGACGGCAGGGAACAAACTGGACTGAAGTAGCAAGAGAAGCCCAAAACAGAGTGCGGTGGCGGACTTTCGTCGATGGCCTATGCTCATCCGTGGGCCATGGGCTTACGTAAGTAAGTAATATAAAGGAATGGACCAACTTGTTTGCATATAGTACTAAAAGGGATGCAGCTAATAGAGAAATTGGACAGACAGGTGCGAGAGGTTTTCTTATACCTTTTATTTGGTATCCAAATCACATCCTGTCTGCGGCGCATGTGTGGAGATGTTGCACTCCCCCCCCCCCTAATCAGTTTGAGATTAATTAGGCTGTGATATGCTCTGTTCATCTTCACAATTGTATTTTTCATATCTGGGCTTAGGATCACTCCAAACTCATTTTTTGATTTTCCTCCTACGCTACAGAGGATCGTGTACCCATTTCTCAGCTCTCTTACATTGACGCCTGTCCATTTCTTGTCTGCACGGACCTAAAAATATTTCTCCCATATAACGCCTCAACTAATATCCTGCCCTTTTCTGTTACTGTTCTGACTTTTCAGCTTCAAATCTTTAACTTTGCCTCCTCCTTTCTTTCTTTCCTTTCTGCACTCATCTTGTGGTCATGGGATTCGGTGTACCCATCGCATATTTTTCTTTGCCGCCAGAGGGTGTCTTTGGGCGTCGGTTCTGGGAAAGCCCTAACCGTAATCACGTTCTAATTAATACTATCTATGATACGAAAGAAGTTGCTGGAGCATTATTTTCCGGGTGGAGGTCCTTCCTTACGCCAACATGCGGTACCCAACTCACTCAGAGATTTGATACAGAATTCGGCTTCATGAAGATATAAACCATAGACCTTGATAGGCCCCTTTTCCTCACTTCTCTATCCTTTCTTCCACATGACCAGAGTTTCACCATTGCCTGCTGAAATTATGCGGAGTTCGGTCATTGGCCTAGGTATGTTAGCCTTTTTATTCCCATTTCCTGTTACTATATTAGTTAGTTTGTTATAATTATTTGCAACATTTTTTGGTATTACGTAATACGTAGGATTGTTATTTTTGAAAACTGCCTATACTATTGTTACAAACTTTTGTTTGGTTACAGCATTCGCAAATTGCAGAGCAGGATGATGAACTGGATTTTTATGAAGAATCGGCCCCAGCAATGCCAGCCAGCTTAGCCTTGATGATGACATCACCTCTTTTAAATAGCGCACCAGGTAATGACAAAGGAATTTCCCTCACCATACGATAAAATTAATGGTGTACAGCTGTTGCTAATTTTGCCTGAGAAATACGGACCAAAGTTGCAACAACGTCATACGGTCTTCAAAATCTACCGTTACAGGGAAGGTAAAAAGTGGTTTTTGAAAGAAAGGCACGTTTCTTAGGAATAAAATGAAAAGCCTTTTAAACAACGATTTAGAAGCAAATCAATTCGGTTGTTTGTTTTTGCTCATCCATTGCTCTTCCATTTAATAAATATAAATATAAATATAAAATATAAATATATATATTTATATTTCTATCGACATTTTTATAAAATATTAATATATATTTATATTTATATTATATTATATGTGCTAAATTTGTGCTAAATACTCACAGTATTTCTTTGCATTGACAGCTAATGTATATGCTATGGTATGTCTGGTGCTATGCGCAAATAAGCTGCAGCTCCAATGTGCTCATATACATGCTATATAACAAATCAAATAAGTTTTTTTTATCAGGCTTAAGGAAGGCATTGCTATCATTTACCACTAGAACGTGCTGTGTTATTGGCACGATATTCTAATTTTAGATTGTCACATTGCCCACCAAAATAGTCATAAAAGCCAGCCGTACACCATTTATCTTTTTTCCCTGCACGTTCTGTACACGTAAAACTTTTTTTTCGGTGTATCAGAATTCGTTTTTAAATCCCAGTATTAGTATGAAAAACATTTTCAGACCTTGTATACCATGCTCGGATGTCTTGAAATAGAAGAACGCATTATGCATTTAATCCTTTAAGTGCTGAAGGCGTAAAACTAAAATATCGAAACCACCCGCGAAACAACTACAACATTCACGTACTGATCACCAGTAAAAACCATCAACAGAAAATTCGTAACATAATTTTTTACGGTGTGATATTCTTTGTGCGTCAATAATTTTATACTAGCAGTTTTTTGTCCATTTTTTTTCTTCAAATGCACTATGACTTCGGCAGTGTTTTATGTAGTGTGCAATAAGATGTAGCTTACAAGATATTGCGTGTAGATGTAAAATTACGAAGTATTTATCTTTTCTATTCTTAATTAAGCTCATTAACAATCGGAAAGAGCTGGTCCCAGGCACTAGAAAATATTCATTGTCAAACTTTTTAACCTTTTATTTTATACCATTTTAGAGCATTTTTAAAATCCAAATTAGCTGAAATGTTGGTCTTGGAACTTTATTTCAATATTTTCCCATTGATATAATTTTTAAAATTCATGCCAAAGATTAATTTTTCGGTTTTTTCATTCAGGTATAAGTAGGCGAGCAAAGCCACCCCCTCCAGTCTCTTCATCAAGATCAATCACAACGATTACGGAAGAGGTTTGTGACAACTAATCATTGTCTTGCCTTCAAAATAATACAAAACGAGTAGTATTTGCATAAAGATGATAATATCCTGGTGTATTTTCCGTTTCGCTAACGCTAGGGAACTATAAGAAACCTATTTGACCGATAAAGATCAAGATAAAACACGCTCTTGAGCCCATCCATTCAGTCTCGTGAAATAGATTCAGACGGACTTTTGCAGATCTCGGTACAAATGGTTGTAGAGGATAAGATTAATCTTTCGTTAATAGCTGACCTTTTCATTTCTTTTATCTTCCACATGCCTTTCTTTATAATTCTATATCGGCTGCTATATTGTTTTTACGATATTTTGGCCCTTGTGATCGCGAGGATAATATATTAGAGTTAGAAGTCATCGCTCTACTGGAGACTGGGTACCAAATGCGAAGATATAATAATTGTCTAACGATAGGGACTTGGAAAAAAATGGCGCTAGTACATGGAAGATTAGATTGTTAAAATGATCTGATTAAGAACGTTACTTTGACAACATAGTTTGCAGAGCAGATGTTCATATAATTCAAAGGCATTGCTGGCAATTCCGTTCCTTACAACTTATGATATTAGCCTTTTTTGCTTTGGAATTTCTTTCTTGTTTTCCCTATTGCCTCTATTACATAACTGGTTCTGTTTGACACTGAAGTTTTTACGAACGGCAATTTTTTTCCTATAAATGAAGGTTGAAGATCAAAGTGATCAGTAGCGACTAATGAAGGTAATATTTGCTTTAGTTTGCTTTGGACTTATTTTCTTGTTAATTAATGATTAAGCATTTGAATTTTTTTTGAAATTTGTATTTCAGCGCGATAGCAACATTAAACAACTCGGGATAAACTGGCATAAATAGTATAAGATAATATGGATCATTTTAAAACTTATACTAGATATGAAATTTCTCAGTTTTTAATCGGTCTCAAGTTAACTTAAAAGCTTATCTGTGTACAGAAAAAATAAAATTTCTGCCACCTACGCAAATAACCCCAACAAACCACCTGAGCCTTTGAAACAAGATGTTTTGTCACAAGTACTAATTTTCTTTTCCTCTAAAAGAAGAGATAGAAGGTGATCGCCGTGAGCGTCTAGGAAATAAATATCACTTCTTCTGTTGGAATTTACTTTAGAATGGCTAATTGTCAACGGTGAGTTAAACTATCGTTATTTCTCTCGTATTGGTATTGGGACCCGTCAGTTTTCTTAAACCTGAAAGTGGATTTTTTTTCAAAAGTTTGAATGATCAGAAAGTGAGGCAGTTGTATTGCCCAAAAATTATGACAGAGATCTGACCAACAATGCTGTTGGTAACATAAATAATTTTTAATGCGCCCCAGTATCGATAAAAAACGCTGGATTGTGGCAAATAAAGTGTGTCATTTCACAGGTATGTGAATGGTAAATATTTAAAAAATATTCTACTGCCTTGGTGACTTTTGGCCCACCCTACATATGTAGAGGTACCATTGGGTGTGCCTTTATGGAAAAAGGTTACTCACTTCAAGTTAGTTTTTCAGATATTTATCATGATAGAATATTTTTGAAAGAAATTCCCCTATCTGTACTTGATTAAGTGTAGATTTTAGGATATTTTACAAAATGTTGCATTTACGTATACAGGAGACCAGATGGAAAGGGAGAAAAACAAGCCAAATTAGAATTGAAGCTAAAGTTTCAGGAAAAGAAACAGTTATTATAAGTGGTGATTTCAATGGGCATGTTGAAGAAGGGAAAAGAGGTAACGAGGAAGTGATGAGCAAGCAGGAACATAGAGTTAGAAATAAAAAAGTTAAGAAGGTAGTCGACTTCGCCTAAACAGTGAATATGGTTATACTGACTACCTATATAAAGAAAAGAGAGGTAATGAGAGGATCTTTTAAGTGTGGAGAAAGTAAGAAGTGGTCATTTAAACTTAAACCATGAGGTGCAGGGGTTATTGAGACAGAACACAGATGTGCCTAAACACTGAGTGTATATTACAGAGACCATACACAAAACGGCAAAGGAGGTCGAAATAATGACAGCATTTTTTAAACTACAGACAAAATGCAGTACCGCGAAAATGAAGTTCTTTCTAGCGTTATGTGTTGTTGAATCAACAGTAAGGTGGTTGAATGCTCACTGCTCTAGCCACACCATTCCGCTCGTGGTTAATTTTCGGCCACCTTATGAAAGAAACTTAGGTCATTAGCTGTCATCCGCTGCAAGATCTCAACTGATACCCTCCGCCCCTAGTGATATGTCCAAAATTTGTCAAATTTCTCCTCTATCATTCTTACCAAACTCCTCTCTTGCCCAACTTCCCTGAGGATTAAAATATTTGTCCTCCGCTCTGTCCAGCTGATACATGGTATTCTTCTGTAGGAAAATTGTTCGAAGGCTTCGATTCTTTTGAGGTCTGCCTGTTTTAGGGTCCATGCTTCATATCCATATGTCACTACTGGCCAGACTAGTGTTCTTGCTACATTGATCTTGTTCTTGAGAGTGATGCTGCTGCTCTTCCAAATGTTGCTGAACTTCTTATTGCTTCTCTACTTTGGCCGTTTCTAGCTCTGATCTCCTTGCTGCAGTCGGCGTTTTCAGTAATGATTGTCCCCAGGTACTTGAAGTGCGCAACTTGCTTTATAGCTTTTCCTTCGCCAGTGATTGTAACTTCTTTTCGCACTTGTCCAATATTCATTATTTTAGGGGTTTTTGCATTAAAATGCAATCCAAATTCTCTGGAAGTGTCACTGGCCACCTACAGTAGCTCTTGTTGTGTACTCACACAGAAATAGAGTATATAGTGATATGCTTAAGCTCTGTATAACAATGTTGCGCTTTGTGTGACTTAATTCTGGTGGTGTATATCTTTCCGTTTCTGTCTCATGGTATCGGGTCACAGCCCTTTGGTTACATGATATATTCAGCAGCTATGTTATTCATTTTGCTCTGAGTAGATCCCTGCCCCAGCTTTGGTCTTTCTTGTTTTTCATTTTTTCCTTAAAGGAACTAATCTAACAATAAAAATACCTGCTATCAAGTCCTTTGCTCAGGTATAAAGCTTTTATCTATTCACGAGTTAACTGCCCACGTGCATCATTCAAGCTATAAGGTGTGCAAGGTACGGCGCTTTGGTTCTTTTCCAGAACCGTGCTTTTCAAACTACATCAAAGTTCAGCATACCATTTTTTTCTTCCTTAAATTTGGTAACTATATGAAACAGATTCATTTTTTATCTCTGTTCTTTTTTATGCCTACTTCATTTGTTGGGCAACTATTGAAACCTAAGCTTTGAAACCGTTTAAAGACTAAAGTTCTACCAGCAAGTGCAGAACGAGATTTCTCTCGTCTACACTCTTTTTTTGTCTTAATTGTAAACACCGCACCCTTTTTTCCATTTCAGACCTTCTCAACAGACAGCTCCATACTCATGATTAAATACGATAGCTTCAGTGATATATGTAAGGTTGATATATTACAGTAATATAGTTTCCTAGAAATTGATTTTATGCTATTTTGAAATAAGAAAAAAAAGGTAGAAATAGACAATTTTTGACGAAGTCGCCAGTAAACACAAGAGTATTTGAAATTTCTTTGTTGCTCTGTTGTGCAGGAGAAGCATGCAGTTTATTGAAACTTAAAAAAAGCTTTGTTTTGTTGTTTTGTAGGACACTGATGTTTCTTTCATTACAAGTACTCTTAATGTGGACTACTTCTTAGATATTATTGTAGACACATGTGCTTATACTTTACAATAGCTCCACGGGTCAGTGCTTTAGTGATCCTTGTTTGCGAGAGGAGGAGCTACATGTTTTCCAAAGAAAATCCCTGAGATAGAGACGAAGTAATACATTTAATAAGAATTGTTTAACGTACAGAAACGTTACTTTAAATCTTTTTATTTAGCTAAGGAGGATAAAGATTACGTTTTACTTTGGGGCTGATAGTCGATAACAAGCGAACGTGTTGGCAAGTTACACAAACAGAGCAATAAAACTCGTATTAAAGAAGAGAAGGGAAAATGAGAATGTTTTCTTTCACACCCTTTGCTTTCACAAAGGTATATTAGGGTGGGGCTTGTTCTTATTGACCGTATTTTTACCTGGTATGTATTTCATGCACCTGTAGACAGCTCTTCTGAATGAAGCAGGTCAAGAGAGGGACGGAGAGAGAGAGAGAGAGAGAGAGAGAGAGAGAGAGAGAGAGAGATATGCTTTTACAACTGTTAGATAACCACATGCCTTAGGTTCTGCTGCCAAAATCTACATCTCACCCCTACATAACATCCCCGTAAGTACATCAGCTGATTTATTGGAATATTATGAGCGTCACCTTGCACTTTTAGCTAGATTTTTTTCTGCCCCTTGAACCTTGGGAACATTGAGAATCCCGGAGATGGATCATTATTTATCTATACCAGACCTGGAAAACTGGTAACTAATTTGTGATATGACATGGCATATAGCAGCAAAAATAGCCGAGACAGACCTCAACGCTGTAGCGCCAACACGCCTAAGAACATTGAATGATGCGGCAGAAAAATGATTAATGTAGAAGCTAGAGGAACGTTTTCAGGCGTTAATCTGTAAAGGAAAAAATGCAACAGGTAACAGAATGCAAAACACAGACTTAAGTTTAATTGAAAATTTAGCTTATCTATAACAGCATCCTTTTTCCTCCCCGCCATTCAAATCGGTTTTAATAATTCCTATTTTCTATAATTTGGCAATAAAACCAACGAGCTCCCCGTTTACCTCTGTATATCACCTTGTTTTTTATGCCAATACTCAAAGCAGCACATAAAATACCTGTAAAACAAGCCGATCATTTGCTATAAAATGAAACCATAAAGTAGTAAACTCGAATACAAAACGTCTAAAGGTCATTGGTCAGCTCGATAAGTTCCTCGGTAATTGGCTAATTTTTTTTACGAAAAATGATTAGTGGTAACCCGTTTTTTACGTACTATGATGAGGCAAATTTATTTCAGCTAATCAAACCAGAATTTTCATAAAGTTAGTATTTTTTATTTCGCATTTCGAAGGCCTCCTCATGGCTATCTCCTGGATAGAGTTTGCCACCAGGTCATTAGAGTATTTCTGTGCCAGCTTTTCGTATCATTTGCTGCAATTTAACTTCGATCTTTCTTTGTTTCCAGATCACATCGAACAGTGTTGCAGCATTTTTTGAGACGTCAAGACTATTGAAAGTTGTATTATGTCTCTGGCCTTAGTTTGAACTGACGTTTTGATATGGTATATGTAGAGTATGAAAAATAAGAGGTCCATGGTACTGCTCTGGTTGAGTTATTGTAGGTTACTTGCAAGTTCTTAACCGTTACACTTTCCCGTTATTACATTAATATATGCAAAGCCTTTATTCTGTTTGTTTTTTGTTTTTTCCTGAGCGATGGCAAAAGATAATAATTTCATACCGGATTGATCGCGGCCAGGGTTAACAGCGATCGCCTTTGATTTGGGGACACAACGACGCAATGAAAATTATGCTATTGGTCAACCAAGAGGAAGACAGAGAGGAGGAAAGGGAGCTGTAGAAGGACGATCCAAGAGAAATAAATAAATAAAGGAGACAAACATCCGAATGGGATCGTTAAATGTTGGTAGTCTAAAAGGAAGAGTCCTAGAAATAGCTGATATGATGGAGTGAAGAAAAATAAGGGTGTTTTATATCCAGGAGAGTAGATGGAAAGGCTTCAAGGCTAGTCATATCGAAGGAGGTTACAAAGTGTACTATTAAGGGTCCAGCACAACAACAAAACGGAGTTAGCATAATCTTAGAGAAACGTCTGGTACCAGGAGCGGTAGCAGTGGAGAAGATACCCGACAAGCTAATGAAAATAAGTTTGGAAGTATAAGCTGAAAACCTCTTTGCTGAGTGCATACGGCCTACAGGTGGGATACAAGGAGACCGAAAAGGAGTAGTTATGGAGAGACCTGGAGATGATGATCACCCAGCTGGCAGCACAAGACAGACTTGTTTGTAGGAGGAGATCTAAATGGACATGTGGGTGAAGGAAATGTAGGAGATGCAAGGGTAATGGGCAGACATTGGTTTGGAATAAGGAACAGCTCAGCCCGAACCTGGTTGTCATCATTGATCTGACAACCAGGTTCGACCTTACAATTGCAAACGCATTCTTCCAAAAAGCAGACCAACACAGGGCAACATATTGCAGTGGGAATTCCATCACCCAAATTGACTACTTTCTCTACAGAACATGTCACTTGAAAAAAGTAATGGGTTGCAGGGCTCTACCGGGAGAGTGCGTAACAACTCAGCATCGACTGGTGTTATGCTCTTTAAAGATGACGGCGACAGTGAAGAGAGCAAGAAAGAAGCCAGTTGGGATAAGATGGCGGAAATTGGAAGACAAAAAGTTGAAGGTTCCATTTTTAACTGAGCTACAAGAGAAGTTAGGGGAGCAACTGCCAGAGAACTGTGCAACAACAGCCGAAACAATCGAAAGGGTGGCGGGAGCAGTACTGGGAAAGAGCTTTGGAGGAAAGAAAAGGGATTGAAAAACGTGGTATTCAAAGGAGGCTCAACAAGTAATTCTGGAGAAGAAGAAAGGCTACAAAGCCCGGTGCAGAAACAGGAGAGATAAAAAACCCCAGAGTACCTGGAAGGAAAACGAGAGGCTAAAGCAGTCGTATCAAGGACTAAAAAGGCGATATATTGTGACCTAGACACTGGAGATGAACAGAAGAAGATCAAGTATAATCAAGATCTACATCCAACAGGTCAAGAAGATCAAGGATGAAAATGGTAAAGTACTATGTGATGAAGAGAATATTTGAATAAATGGAAAAGATATTTTGAAAAGCTGATGAAGGAGGAAAACCCCAGGGAAGAGAGGGAGCCAGTATGACAAGCACATGAACAGGGTGTGTCAAGGGTTACCAGTGAAGAAGTGAAGAATGGACCTGAGCAAAATGAAGAACGGAAAAGCAGTAGGACAGGATGAGATACAGTTGAAGCGTCGAAAGCTTAAGGTGAGCAAGGACTTGACTTCCTTCTATCGATATGTACTGAAATCCTTGTGTCCATTAGAATGCCAGATGAATGGAGAATGAGCATCCTCTTAAAATATTAAAAAACAAAGATCATGTTGAAAACTCCTTAAACTATCTAGGTATCAAACCATTAAGCCACACAACGAAGCTCTGGGAACGGGTATTAGATGGGAGGATAAGGAAAAAAAGTCCAGGTCAGTGAGCAACAATTTTGCTTTACGGCGAACAGAATCACAGTTGACCCAATCTTTGCACTGAGAACGGCGACAGATAAGTTCAAGGAAGGTCAGGGAGAATTGCATTGTATATTCGCTGATCTTGAGAAGGCGCACGACAAAGTATCCAGAGATGAACTGTGGTATTGTCTACGAAGCAAAGGAGTTAACGATCTGTATGTGACAGCGATAGAGCAGATGTATGTGGAATTTGAGACTGTGGTGCGAAGTTCGTTGGGATAACGGAGCCATTTCAGGTCAAAACAGGCATAGAGAAATATCAAAGGATATAATAACTATTAAGTGAGGCGACCCTTTTAATGTTCACTTTCCACTTTGCTAATTATGCTACTGATTTTGCGGATCGTGGAACTGAGTCTGTTATTTATGCTTCCCTGGGTAAATAGTGGAGCGAAATTGCGTCGTAGAAAATTTAGGAAAGGTGGATAAAAGCACACAATACAGTTATTAATAGCAAAACAATTATAGTTTCCCAACTTATCTCTCTGTATGTAACTTTCATTTCCTTAACGCAACCTTCTGTTGCTTCGACGTTCACTGACTGTAAAGTCAGAGAATTGGGAGAGCAAACCATCAAAATTCGGACACAGCTGCTGTCGAGAATAAATGTCTTTGGCGGGATAGTTACGAAGATAACAAACAATTGGTTTAAAACGTCTGCATTAAAGCTATTTGATTTTTGCATTAATTATTCAGTAGACTAATTCTCTGTACCTTAAAAAAGGGATCAATACCCTAAGCGCGGAATAGACATTCGTAATACTGATTCTGAGGCAGAACGTTACACAAAATTCTTTACTCAGTTACAACTGACAATAACAATCAAACAAATTAAAATTAGAAGTAACTGGAACGTTTAATCGTACACACATATTCATATATATATATATATATTCATATATATATATATATATATATATAAATAACATATGTATGTATATATAGTGTAATGATATATATAATTTTTGAGACTTTTTGGAAGATTCTTTTGCTTCTCTTTTTTTGTTGTTGTTGGTGATGGGGTCTGCAGATACAATTTCCCCACCACTTTACGGAGAATTTGTACTCGCTAACAAGCAAACATGGGATCTTCACAGAGGTTTCACAGACCTTCATATCCTGCTCAAGTCTCGTCACGCTTGTAATCATTAGTTCTATTACGTCCTTCAACTTACCAAAGAAACCTGTCCTTAAGTAGTTTACACACATTTTTTAAGGGTAACCTTACTCTATTACAGGGAATGTATATAATACGTGTAACGATGTATTGGCATGACCTTTGAATATGATGTATTTTTTGTTTACAATATACAGTATAAAACTGGTATTTTTAGTGGTTAAAGCACAGTTGAAAAGCACAGGCAGGACAAAAATACTACAAATTTTCTAGTATAATTAAAAACAAGAGTAAACTTGAAGAAACATTACAAAATGTATGAAAGGGCTGTCCATTGAAATTGAAACAGTCGATGCCCACACGCAACCACACACATTTGTTCTCTCTCTTGCTCTCTTTCTCACACACATACGCACACACACACACATTTGTGTAATATTGTGTATTTGTATCAAAAAGTACTCAATGCATATAGCAGAGATAGCAGAGCAATATACTGGAGGTAAAACACGAAAAATAAGAACTATAATTGCAACTAATAGTTCTTATTTTTCGTCTTTTACCTCATGTGCATATATGAATATATTTTATTTGCTTATGTATTTGTAATTTTCAAAGACAGCAGTTTCTAGTTTATATACTCTTTCACGCATCCACCCCAAAATTGGATCTTCAGTGTATCGATGTGCCTGCTACAAACAATATTAACAATTACTTGAAAATATTTTGTAGTTCAGGTTAATCTTGTTTATATTTATTTTTAGTTGATTGTCTTAACTCTGTCTGGTGCAAAAAGTATTACTTTGACAAAAATAACATTTCCTGTCAAGAATATTGCAGATGTGACTGTATAAGTTTCTTCCTATTTTTTCCTTTTCTTACTGTAGATCTGAATAAAAAATACTTCAACTTAAAATGATTGTCAGATTGAGTTTATGACTAATAGTGTCTATGATCAAATATTGACAAACTTCATGATTTCTAGCCAAGTTAGCTAAAGATATAGCCACTGAGAAAAAAATCAGTTTTCTGTTGTTGGAAAATAAATAACAGTGTTTGACGCCTTATTTTTCAGTTTCAAAAATAATGAAGATTTTGTTCTGATGGGAAAGGCTGGAAGACGAAGTCATTTCTTTTACTTTAACAGATTACAGGCGCCCTGTTCACGCTGCGTTCCTAAACCGATTCATAGCGCAAGCAAATATGTTCTGAACTTAAAAATTGCAATTAGTCTGCAATTAAAATTGTTAAGGTAAAGCTGCTAAATTCAATTGGAGTTAAAACAGTCATTGTACATTATGAAGGAAAAACGGAAAGTTCATGGAGTCGATTCTTTCGATGGAAAAGATGAATTAGAAGATGCACTTATATGTGCTTATCCTTATAAGAAAAACAAACTACAAAGTTCAGAAGAAACCCATGTTGACATTAAGCCTTGCATGAGTACTTTACTACACACTTGTGGCATTGTTGGTACAGAATTGCGATTCATAATAAGTGTAACAGGAAATTTGTGTAACATTGTTGGCTTTGAAGTGAAGGTATTCTCCCAATCCGGGAAGAAAGTGAGATACGACACCTTCTCCTTAACAGAACGAGTTATTATTATTTCATGGACTCCAGATATAGTTGGATACTATTTGCTTCTTCTTTCATGGGATTCTTCCAAGATCCACAAAAATATTACAGAAAGCGTTTATGTTGTTGAGGCAGGAGAGGAAACCAGTAGTCGCAGAAAAACATTCTAGAGCAATGGAGATGACAATTATCTTTCATGGACTCGTTGATTATTTCATAGAACCTTTGATACTGGAAAAATTTCTAGTCTTTTACAATGTTGGAGTATGTTTAATATTGTAAATTAATCACTTCCAAAGAAATAAATCATATCTGTTTACTTTTGTACTTGATCTTACCTAGTTAAGCTCTCAAGAAAAAAGTGATAGGAATGATATTACCTTGGAGTAATGTAAATAAATATCCGTTAAAACAGTTACCCGATAATGACCGTTTGTTATTCTTCCGTATTATGAACTAATCAGCATACGGTATGTTCAAATAGGAAATTTGTATATACATATATATACATATATATATATATATATATATATATATATATATGTGTGTGTGTGTGTGTGTAAGAGTGTGTGTGTGTGTGAATTGGTTTACAGTGTGGCTAATATGATGATGGTTTTGATTATCCTGACCCTCCACATTATCATCACAGCAACCTCTGCTCTTTTTTTCCAAGTTGACAACATTCTAAAAGCATTTGTTCTACATAATTTCACAAAGGTAGATATATGCGTTTAGCTGGATCCACAGTAAATTTTTACACTCCACAAATTAAGACCCCCCCCCCCATTAGTATTTTTGTGAAATAATGACTCCCTGGTTATTAGAAGACTTTAAATGATAAAGAAAAGGAGTGATTATTGTCCATTTTTTGTTACAAAACAAAGTACATCAACCTGTGTATTGAATAATTTTATCATTAATTCTGTTACACAAATAATTTTATACTGGTTTCGAACCATTCGAGGACAATGATAAAATCCAGTACGTCTTACCATTATAAAGTAATTAAGTGCTTATTGTTTACATTGTTGCGCTTAAAGGGATTCATTTTTTCAAGAAAATAACTATTTCCTTGCAAATTCAAATTCTTCCCGCGTCACTATTTTACTGCAAATAATTGATAGAGAGAGCAAATTTTAGGGATTTCTATTTAATGTAATACCAACACTACATCAAAAAATAAATTCACTGTAATCAAACGTGTCTAAACCGTGTGAGTATGTGTTATTTTTCCTCTTGTTAATTTATTGACATTCTAATAGTGATGTATGCCCTTTTCATATTCCTTTTCCTTTAATTTACTTTGTATTAATTTTTTCAGTGAACCTCGTTCATTTGTAAAAACAGTGACACACATTCGCATTTATACATTATGAGTGTAGCTTATCAAGAAAAATATCTTCTGTTGGGATTAATTCAGCGGGAGCTTTTGGCGGGCCTGGTAATAAAAAATAGCCGAGCTACAACAGTGAATGATAACAAAGTCTGAATTTTTAATGTACCAGGAAGACTAATAGAAATTAATTTAGATATATCATTCACCTCCAAGAAAGAGTAGGTTTAACCAATTGTCCAATTTCCCTGAATGCCTATGTTTTATCTCCGTTGAAGAGTGTGCTTCTGATGCCTTATTTTCGAGTTCTAATTATTGTTTAGTTTGTCATGTGCTAACAATACTTTCCTTTTGGTGTTTAAATATTTTGTTCAACAGTTAGCTATGAACCATGTTATCTGGCTTCTTGATCTTGCTATATCTATAACGACAAAGGTCACCGTCACTCATTCATCAGATAACTTTTGTTGTGTTGAGCAGGAAAACAAATTGGCACCAGCTAATTATAGTCCGAATGGTAATTAGTAAATTTTCATCAATCACAATGAGTCCCATGTATCTCCTCTTGACTAGGTGCTATAGTAGTGAGTAATAACGTGATTGGCCTCTGTAATGCATTTAGTTTCTCCTGAGTTCTTAAACATGCTGTATTTCACTGGAATTATGTAACAGGACTACACCTATATGTATCAAGGAAGAAAACGTTTTAGACTACTTTAGCAAAATTAAACCTAGCCTAGCTTTTTCGTCAGAGATAATCTTTATTGGATTAAGGTATTGTGTGTAGCAAGACTAGAATAAATGAGGTTAAGTGATTAATTGTAGTCATATAACCTATTTATGGTATTATATCAAGGATTTCTCCCTGATAATGATCAATAATAATTATCAATAAAAGCATTAAAACTGGTCTGAAAGGGCTACTAGGGCCATTCTAACACTATGTAAGTTGCTTTTGAAAAGATCATTGCCTGTTTGGTAGATACGTCTTCCTGAGTATCTCAAAGCCGTTATATTTGTAATAAAGCAAAGGAGCTGTAAAACGGCAATCAGTTAGTAAAGATTAAGGAAATGATTAGTTGCCCAACCATTTACACGATTAAGGATAATTCTTTTCAAATGAAACATCACAGTAAGACCATTGTGATCAGTTGTTACCGATTTTGAAAGTTGTTACTTGCCCTTGAAAAGGTCTGTTAATGAGGACGATCTCAATGCCTATCACCTGAATAGGCGTTGATTCATCGAATGTAACAGAACTGCAATCCGAGAAATTTTTCTTTCTAGTGAGCTTTGATGTGTCATTGGAAAAAAGAAAGTGTATTAGTAAACAGAATTAAGATATCTTACATGGATTAATTCAATTAGCATTTGTTTGTTACTTTTTATCAATATTATCATATTTGGGGTGAAAAAAGAACACTAAACAACAGCAGAGCTGACAGGTTATCAACAAAAATCTTAGATAAAAATGTTATATATGTAACAATATATTACAGAGAATTTTAGAGGTCTCTTGACAGAACAAATACCACCAGGTTGAGGGCAAAATACATATGATGTAATCGCAGACATCTATGTTATGTTCGATCGAAACAGTTCCTATAACCAGCTGTCCTAGAAAGCTGGATCACCGAGTTAAAGATGAGTAAATGGGGAGATCTACGGGGAGATTATACAAGGAAAACCAATATTAATGAGAAAATGAAAATTGAGAATATTGCAATGTCTTGCAGCTAAATTTACGATGATTTGCACCAGTAAAATGAGGAGATAAACGTAGTGTGGAAAGAAAAGCGTTAGCGATCGCAATACTTGAAATAAAAAGGAGGATGCTCATAATGAGATGAAAAGACCGTGTCAAGAGTAATATGACGTCAGCTACAGCTATTCAGACAGATCTACTTGACAGAATGAGCTGGAAAAGACTACAAGCTGGCAGGGCGGTACCAACACAAAAAATATTTAAAACTAAAAGAAGGGAAAGAATAAAATTCTATTCAAATATCATTTGTGAGAGTTCCTAACATTATCTGATTAAGTACAGTTGGATTGTCTCTTATTATACTTCTGATTTAGCCAAATTATAAGGTCCCAGAGATCATTCGTGAGCTTACCTTCTCTTTCCTCGTTGCTAATACCTCTGTTCCCGAATTCTGAAGTTGGCAGTTAGACACTTTGAATGTTCTTAATAACCATGGCATTTTCTTTCAATCTTGTGCATTTACAACTTTTCATGATTTCTAAAATTAAAAATAAAGAGCTTCATTAAGCATATAATATGGAAGACTGAATATTTTAAAACAACTGTTGTTATGATATTCCATAGAAGAAATAAATTAAGAAAAATGAATAAGTAGTAGAATGGTGTCCTACAACAAACTATTGTCTTCGTTATTTTTGGTGTTTTTTTATTGTTCTTTTGAGCAGTAGATAAGTTTGAGAGCCTGCTTTAAGAGCATGCTTTAATAATAACTTCTATACTGTGAAGAAATAAGGAAAAACAACTAGAGACATACTGGCCCAGAGAAGAATTTTAGGGCTAATTACAGAGACTCAACGCAAAAACTTTTCTTTTAGTGTTAAATTACCATATTAGAAGGATTTTAAGTGCAAAACCTTTCCTAGTGAGCTTCGAGCTTCGAGCTTACTTGCTTAATCCTCTTTGCACCCTGTGGTGCATGAGACCATCACCAGACCCCATCAACTTGGTCTGTCTGTAGCACACCTTCCAACTGAGGTGATTGGTAGAATACCTACAACAACTGTTGAAGAAACGAACAAACTCATTTTTTCTGGAGCTCTAGTTGTGAGAGAAGATCTAGGACGGAAAAAGAGAGGAAAGAGCAATGGTATGAGCAGGAAGCATGAGCCCAAATGGAAGATCAGGCTGGAAAACAAGATAAAATAAAAGAGAAGAGATCAAAAATACCNGCCTGCTTTAAGAGCATGCTTTAATAATAACTTCTATACTGTGAAGAAATAAGGAAAAACAACTAGAGACATACTGGCCCAGAGAAGAATTTTAGGGCTAATTACAGAGACTCAACGCAAAAACTTTTCTTTTAGTGTTAAATTACCATATTAGAAGGATTTTAAGTGCAAAACCTTTCCTAGTGAGCTTCAAACGTTATGAATGATGGAAGTTGGATGATGAAAGATTGATGATGGACACTAGATGTTGGAAGCAAAGCGCATGTCTTACTTGCTTAATCCTCTTTACACCCTGTGGTGCATGAGACCATCACCAGACCCCACCAACTTGGTCTGTCTGTAGCACACCTTCCAACTGAGGTGATTGGTAGAATACCTACAACAACTGTTGAAGAAACGAACAAACTCATTTTTTCTGGAGCTCTAGTTGTGAGAGAAGATCAAGGACGGAAAAAGAGAGGAAAGAGCAATGGTATGAGCAGGAAGCATGAGCCCAAATGGAAGATCAGGCTGGAAAACAAGATAAAATAAAAGAGAAGAGATCAAAAATACCAATTGAACAGTAGGATTGTCAATACATTCAGGGAGGAATTGAGACAGAGTATAGCTGCCATCACCGCTAAAAAGAAAAGATATCTAGAAAGGAAAGAGTATTATCGTCAAAATAAATATTTTGAAAAAGACCAAAAAAGATTTTATCACCAGTCAAAAGGCAAGGAACAGGTGGATATTCAACCAGATGCGCAAAAAGCAAGGGCGTCTTGGAGTAACATTTGGGGTGTTGAATGTGACGATAACAGTAAAGCGACATGGCTTAAGGATTTCAAAAGAGACATTAAGGTGGAGAAAAAACGACAAGACACCACGATATGAAACGGCGACTAAAGCTTGTAGTAGTATGTCACCATGGAAAGTTGGTAGCCCTGACGGTGTGCAAGGATTCTGGATAAAGAAATTCACAACGATGCATCAAAGAATCGCAGTATGAATGGACGAGATCTTGTAGAGTGCCTAGGTACCATGTTCACAGAGAAGAAGGAAGTAGAGGTTTGATGAGTATTTACGACACCGTGAAGTATGAAGAAGAAAGTTTAAGCCAATACATTGGGAATCAGAGCTCTGACACGCGAACGTGTTGCAGGAGATGTACACTGGAGCATGATGAAGGTGCATGGGCTATCACACTCAGACAGATGGTATGAACACAGAGCAGAACGTGTGGCGGAGGATGAAAATGTTTAAATCTTGTGGGAATTCAATGTCTATGTTGATAAATTTGTTGAAGCGAGGAGACTAGATATAACAATTATAAAAAAAGAAAGAAAAAGAGTGTATCCTCGTAGACATTGCTGTCCCAGGTGATGCCCGAACCGTAGCCAAGGAAGAGGAGAAAATTGATAAATATTTGTAATTGGCCGAAAGCCGAAATCTCTGTTTCTGGGGCGTGAAAATAATGGTGGTACCAGTTGTCGTGGGTGCTCTCGTGTCCCTAACAGAGAGGCTTGCCGCAGATCTTGGCCTGATAGGCATTGGGTTATCGTTTGAAACGATACAGAAGGCAGCTCTGCTAGAGATTGCACATATTTTGAGGAAGGTGCTTGAAAAATCAGATTAGATGATAGGGTGACCCCAGGGTCTTGGAAAGGCCCCGATTCCGGACAAAGACCAGAGGTAAAACCAAGAAAATCCTTTTCACATAATAATAATAATAATAATAATAATAATAATTAGTCCTGGGTATTGACATTAAACTGCATCCGGTTGTGGAGTTTCGATGTGGGCGAATGAGGTTACCCTTTGCCACAACTACCTCCAGGTCACCCTTGGGCAAGGTGTAGCACCTGTTAGCCCACTCCGAGACCTTGAAATACCGGATTGATGTCCGGCGGAGTTAAGTCTGTCTCTTTCCTTTTTCTGGCCAGGACGAAGTCGTAAGCCTTGGTTGGCAATCGTCCTATGAGAAGGAAAACTCAGAATAATAAACCAACCGCAGTTTTAAATTCCAGGTTGACGTCTGGCGGGATTTTAATGTGTCTCATGGTTAGGGTTGGATCTTCAGCTTTGGTTAGCGACTTCCCTAGAGATGGTGTCTCAATAAAAATACTGGTGGTTGTGGCACCTCATCACCACTACCCTCTTAATGAGTGAAATGAATTATTCAAGTAATGGAAACAACGGCGTTAATGGGGCTGGATCTTATTGTGAAAGCTCCTCGCCCGGCAGGTGTTCCCCGGCACAGCAGCGGGGACCCGGTCGTCATCCTGATACTGCTTCACGAAGGACCCGTAGGAAATGGTCACAAGAAGAAAATAAAACAGTTATGGAATGTTTCTATCTGAGTAGCCCGAAACGAAGAGGATATAGAAAGAGAATGCACGAGGTCTGGAAGAGTAAAGGTACATTTGATGTTACTGAACAGAGGTTGATAGACCAAAAATGCAATATCATAAAAAAGAATTGGCTGTCAGAGGTAGAATTAGAGGAAATTAGAAGGAACATCGAAGATTTTCCCCATGGTGAATTGCATGATATGGTTATTGTATCAGAGGAAGAAGTCGACTTTAATGTTAACTCTAAACCTGAAAATACAGAGGGAACTGTTGATAACACCCCTGACTGTTGTGGCATGTCGGATGACATAGATCACAATTCTGAGTTCCCTAAGAAAATACCTGGTTGTACGCTTAGTGACGAAGAAGAACAAATGCTCCAAAAAATTACGATACTCCTGAACAATACCAGGGAACGGCTACCACCTTTGAGAGGAATGCAAAAGGC
>RDPX01000028.1:2725993-2748187 GCA_003991215.1 Morbakka virulenta | reverse complement strand
GTAGTCAAAACAAGTAATAAATGGATTCTTATTGATATAGCTGTTCCAAAAGATCATCGAGTGAGAGAAAAACATGCCGAAAAAATTCAAAAATACATTGACCTGGCTGGTGTCATTCGTGTAGAGCAGAAAGTTGAGACTTCAATAGTCCCGATAATTGTCGGGGCTCTTGGAACGATCCCATTCGAACTTGAAAAGTATTTGAAAGAATTAGACCTTCCTGATATAAGCGGTAGTATACAAATATCAGCAATCACAAGTACTGCCAGAATTTAGAGAGATGTTTTGAACCTCTAAGATTAGGGAATAATCCGAGACTCAAATCGAACTTACACACCCAGTAAATTGTTTACCAACTGGAGATTTTTTTTTTGAAGAAAAAAAAAGTTATTATTATTATTATTATTATTATTATTATTATTATTATTATATTATGTTTCAAATTTGCTTTGTTTAAGCACGATCCATGCCAAGTCCCACCCTTGGATCTCAAGCAACGAAAGGAATAACGAGGCTACAATCTACATAGAAAGAATTTTATGCAAGAGAAGAAATAGTATGTGTATGAGTGAGATTCGCATTCACGTCTACATTATCATCATAGTTATTATTATTAATATTGCCAAGGTCACACACAAATAAATAGCATTTGGAAATAACGTCCAAGATGTTGGGTCACATCTAGTTTCCTAAGGTTTTTTTTAGGTTTCCTTAGGTTTTCCAAGAACCTGTTGGTTGATTTTCGTCGTGGATATAAGAGTTGACTTTTGGACCAAGTCAATTATTGTTGTTACTCCTATTTTCTCCAGGAACCGTTTAAGTCAGCCTGTTACAGTGCCAAAGCAACCAATGGCTATTGGAATCAATGTGATTGATACCTTTTTCATTTCTCTGGCGTGATCTTGGTACTTCATGATTTTTTTTCTGTTCCTTGTTTCTCACATTCACATGAACTGGTATGGCTATGTCTGTTGTGATCGTTTCATTTAAATTTTTGTCCATTATTATAGTATCTGGCCTTCTCACATGAATTTCGAGATCCGTCTGTACCACAAAATCCCATAATATTTTAAAAGTGTTCATTTTCGGGTTGATGTTTGTACCACTTGTCGTTAATTCCAAATCCTCGCTGAAAAAAATATTCCAATGGAGTGCTCTGGCTACACAGTCATGTAAACGCTTCTAATCGTTTCATGCAAGATTACAAAGTTGGCTTTCAATGTAGTGGATTGTTTCATCCTTTTCACTACACATCAAATTAATTGATGGGAGATTCCTGGTTTAAGTCTCTGGGATGCCGGGGGAAATGCGGTTCCTGGTGTGTTTCTTCGTTAAATGTGGCAGAGTGCAATTTTATTTATTCTTTTTAATGGAAGAAGTATTTAATTTGATAAAGTTTTGCAAAACAAAATTTATACGTAGATGTAAGAGTTTATCGTGTCATGAGTCGTGANTTTTTGTAATCGTATTAATCCCGTTGTCTTTGGTTTTACGAAACACCAAACTAGGATATGCCTTTTCTAAGTCAGATGTTACTGTTAACCACCTTCTGTTTATGGATGACTTAAAACTTTATGCTAGATCTGAAAGAGAATTAAACTCGCTCGTCCATACGTTGAGGATAGTCTCTGAAGATACAGGAATGAAGTTTGGATATGATAAATGTAAGACAGTTTTCCTTAATAAGGGTAAAATTGGTAAGGCAAGTGTTATCGAAATGCCGGATGGAGAGAAAATTAGAGAAGTCGAAGAAAGTGGATAAGGGATTTTTCCTAGCTTTGAGAGATACTTCTTCCATCATCATCAGAGCCTAATGATAGGAGAAGTATCTCTCAAAATGTAGCTAGGAAAAAGCTCACGACTCATGACATGATAAAGCTCTTACATTTATGGCTTCCTCTGAGTCCATAAAGTTCAGAATTTTCAAAATTTATACGGTTGGTTCTAACAGTAAAAGTTTTACACTTTGATGTGATTTAACTTCGGGGATCGAACTTTGCCCTATTTCCTTTTCGGAGAAGAGTTGCTATCATTGTTGAGCCTTGAAACAAAAATTTTCTGCCATCAGGTTTCAGTGCTTTCGCTATGTACATATAAACTAAAACGACCTGGTAGGGGGGTAAAAGAGTGACAGTAAACATAAATTGAAATTTAATAAAATTACTCTGTTTCAAAACAAAATATTTTCCACACATAATAAACGAACTAAAAAAAATTAGAAAAAATAATTTTATGTATTATAGTAAATTCCGAAAAGTCAGAGAAAATATCTTGTAGCAAATTTGTTTTGCTAATGTAGCCTCTGTCACCCTGATCCTTAAGTAAGGCTTGACACTTGCATAGGGATATTGTCGTCAAACGCCCTTGCTTTAATTTGACGTCATTAACCTTTCCAAACATTTGTATCTCCTTTTGTTGACTAAATAGTTTCTTATTAACTTACTTGTTGTAACCGCTTCTCGTCAAACGCCCTTGCTCTACTTTGACGTCATTAATAGACCTCAAGGACAAATGTGTTTCACATTCAGATATACAATTTGTATTTTAAGTGAGAGGTGTTTCTTGTTGTTCCAAGTAATTTAATGTAGTTTTTGAAAGTAATTGCTTTTAGCACGATGGATCGAGAGATCAGTTGTGATTTATTTTCGGAGCATCCCTCGAGCTTCTTATATTTGGATTTAGCGGAGAGCAAATTTTCCAGTTGTTACATTTCACGACAGAACGAAGACGATCAGTGTGGTGTTATGGAACTGGTTGCTTCCATTACCGAGGAGACGAAAAAATGGAAACAAAATTATACAAAGGTCGAAAAACTTAGTCAAAATGTCCTGATAAAGAAGGAAACAGTTCTTTCTGCCTCAAAGGACCTTAATGATATACGTGAAGAGATTTACTACCTGCAAAGTAGCATCGATTCATACATAAACGCAACAGTCTTCATTGACCAAAAGATACAAATAGAAAAAGAGATACAAAGTATCTTTAAGATGAGAAAAATATCCAATTCTCTCAATCTTGATCATTGCCTTACTGGTAGAAGAGATCAAAAGGAGGAAGAGACCATCATTGGCGCATGCACCATGGTGGATCGATATTTGGGTATACCTAAAGAACCATCCTCTATGAGCAAAATTGTTATTCTGCGAAATGGGCTGCACAAAATAACACTCAACTCAGACAGTTTCCAAGGATCACGAACAGAACTCTTTGACAAAATAGCAAATGTCAATTTAAAGATAACAGAAATAAAAGAAAGACACCGAAATCTAACTGTAGTCTTGCGGAGCCATCTAATGGAAGAGCCAGCTGACAATCCACATACTTCCAGGGTATGTAATTACGAAATTTCTTCAGCTTCATTTGATTGCCAGCTACCAAGTGAAAGTCTTCGCCTTTTGAAGTCTTTGAATAACAAGGTTCTTATACAAGAAAGGGAGCTATTATCCTTCCAAGAGGAAGTTAATGAGCAGGCTAAAACAATGGAAGGTCTTAACAATGTTCAGAGGGAGATAGAAATCCAGATTGTACAAGAAAAACAAATATTGCAAAATGTTGAAAGTATTATTAAAGAGGAAGATAGAGTACAGTTTGCGCAGGATTTGACATGCAGATTGCTAGAGAACAAAAGGGCTAATTCAAGTTGTCAAAACAGTCATCTTAAGGCATCTTTAGTAAATATCTCCAATTCAGTATCGAATTTAAACAGTGTACTTGGAAAACTGAACAAAGAAAAGAATCATCTGACAGATTTAACTAGGAAATGCAGTTATGACATTAATAAGTTAGAGAAAGAAGCTACTAAAATAAAGAATTCTAACAAATTACCTTGGTACAGGCGCTTATTTCGGTGTTGCTTTTGTTTGGGGTAATTGCTACTCATAATTGGGACTATATTTCAAAAATCAAATTGTTCACAATCAGTTGTTTGCTTGAGGGTGACAACAAAAATGTTTGAACTCAGGAAGATCAAGCACTTCAACAGACAGCTGATCCTAGCAGTTATCCACAAAAAAAAGCTGCCAATCAACCTCCAAAAATTCTTTGTAACAAATATTCAAATTTCAGGTTTAAGTCAGACACCACGAACCTTGAAAATTCAGAAAAAACATGCTGTAGTCCTGGTACCACTCTAAAGAGTCAAGGGATTGTTCTACTTGACGAGTAAACCGTGGAAAGGAAACAAATAATAGTTTTTTATTATCACATAAATTAAAAACAAACAAACAGGAAAAGAGTACAAAGCTAACTTCAAGGCAGGAATCCTGTACATTCCAAGTAAGCAAATAAAAACCTTAAAAACTTGGAGTAATTTTATACATACATTTTAAGAAATAACATCTTTTTGTTGGCCAGCAATAACTTATCCTAGGCACTTAGGTCTAACACATTACTGAGAAGAGACAGTAAAGTTATGATGCCTCGGAAAGTGAAGTTATGCAAGTCAAATGTTTCTTTAATTCATAAACTCGTACGTAAATGTTGACAAACGTAAATGTACTGTACTTTATGATTCTGATATTTAATTAATAATGATTTATCTGAAGATGGAATTCCTCAGTTGTATTTTGTTTTTCTTTCCTATAACATCTAAAATATTCTAGATATGATAAATAGGAAAATACGATAACAAATCGTACTTGGCCCCATGCCATTTGTGATCGTACAGCCCCCCCCCCGCCTCAATTCACGACAATAAAGCTTATGGTACCAAATGTGTCAAGACTGTGGATCTCGCAATCAGTAATTGGTTTAATAAAGAGCGATTGCAGGATTCAGATTAAAAACAGAGCAGATGTTGACCAGCATGAGGGTACATTTCCCAGGTGATTTCGGAAACCGTGTCAGCGAGAACGAAAAGGTCATGAGGGAGAAGCGCATGGACTGACACTAAGTGTTTAGTTTATTGAGTTTTTACAACACTATAATAGACAGTGAAAGGTCTTTATCGATTTGTTTTATTTGTTGACAACTAAAAAAAACACCCCCAGAAATAAGAGTTTCAAATTTCTGTTGTCTAATGCAGAATAAGAGGACTATTTTGCTTAAAAAATCGCACCACCTTATGACAAGTCGAAGATGATGGTGTGCTAGAGGATTATGTCACACCAAAGGATTTTTCCTACCAAATTGTGGTACCACCAGATTTACAAATACCAGAGAATTTTCCGGATAGTTCCAGAGTAAAAGGAAAACTTGGGGTCAAAATGAGCCAAAAGAAGGAAATCAAGGAGGCGATTGATATAGAAAAATATCTTTTCGCTACAACGAATTTCCTGTATAGTAAGCTCTGATCTTCCTGTTGAAAGATAAAAAATTATTTAAAAATGAATATCACAAAACATCTTTTCAAATTTTAAAGTCCCTTACATTGCTGATTCTGAGGAGAAACTTAATTGGTATTGAACTGCTACTCATCAAGTAACTAAACAATCTTATTTACGAAAAATCTTTACCATCTAGATCTAGTGCAATGAGGTCTTGAAACGTTACATCCTCGGGTAAAAATTCTCTCAGCTAAAAAAATACATTTTCTTATATACGACAAAAAACCTATTAACAATTGACTTAATTACACTATTTACATATAAAAGGATAAAAGAAAGCATTAAAATATATGATCAATAACTTGGGGAGGATTGCTATTAACTGTAGGAGAAAACCATTACAATAGAAAAGGAGGATTGCTATTAACTGTAGGAGAAAACCATTACAATAGAAAAAGCCTTCAAGAGAATAGAAAAAATGGAGCGAAAAAACACAGAAAATGAAAATCGCTAAAGAATAGTATTTTATAATTGGAAATTGATGGTATTTCACGTTATTCCGTGTCTAAATAAAAGTAAACTTTTAATGTCTTTTTGGTCATTTAAAGACGGATTTTGAGTTTTTATGTAGTATGCTTCCATTATTTTACGCTTGTTTGTGTTCGTAGGTGTCTTTGCAAGTATCGACCAGGTGAACTCGTGATCCCGATTCTGAACCAAGTGTCTCGATGGTTCAGACTTTTGGTCTCTACTGACGTGTTCCCTCCATCGGGTGGTTGCATTTCTTTTGGTTTCACCGATGTAGGTAACTGCACAAGAACACTCCCCCTTGTAAAATTTTTACCTGAGGATGTAACGTTTGTTACGAAAAGCTTCGTATTTAAATAAATAACTAGATGTGTTTTATGGAAAATAATAGACAATCTTAGTTTTTTGTATTACGTTATTGTGCCTTTTCGGTTTACGAATGCTATTTGTACTTTCAAATTAGGAATGTATTTAATATGAGCATTTGCTATGTTTAAATCCAATGTTTCTTGCCTTCTTAGGTTGTTTGTAATTACTATATTTTTATCGGAAATTTGGAAAGAAAACATGGAGAAACCTTGTCCTAGAGACTACAGCTACAGGAAACTTTAATAAGAAAGTAAGGTATTCATTTAAGACTTGAAATAGTTCAGGCCATAAAGAAAAGAAAAAGAATTATACGGAACAAAAGGTACAATTGTTTGCAGTTTAGGGAAAGATGTTATTATTTCAAAAATACTTGGCATGAAGCCACAACAGCATTGGATGTGTCAGTGTTGTGCGTAATGATTTAAGCGAAATGTCACTATGTGATTTGGCATTTATACAGAAGTTCCTCAAACCATTTCCTGTTTTACTAACAATGAAACAGAATAAGAGTATGTCACGTTGATGTGACAAGGGCTGGAGAGTTGTAGCAAAGAAGGGAATTAATGGATTCGGTCAAAGATATCCGAAGAGCAATATAATGCACGGGGACCAAAAATTAACAAAAACATTTCTTACAAGGACGAATAGCAGATTTGTAAAGGAACAAAATGGCTTCATATGTTGGCATCCTTCGAAATATCTGGTGATAAAATAAGAAAAAGCAATATCAAAGCCAATCTCCCTTAAAAAGTCTAAATTTCTCTCAATGTGGTACACAGGAGTACAATTTATGTAAATAGGAGAAAGATAGGAATTGTACTCCCTTTTATCAGACACCAATTTAGTTTTGCCGGGGTTGAACGTTAACGACCTCTTCGCTTACCAACCTAAAGATCAATCTTAGGAACCACCAGCACATTTGAACTGTTCCAAGAGAAAGAGATTGCCAGCAAAACCGGAAAAAATAGAGTTGCCATAACCAAAAATGCTAATTAAGTATAAAACATTGCAAGGAAGATCATTTATGTAGAGAAAAAAGGGATTGGTGAAGAATAGAGGCTTGTAGAATGCCAATGCTAATAGAATACTAAAAATATAATCATGAAGTCACATGGGCATAGGGAGCAAGAAGGAATGATTTGGTTATGTCAAGGTACTTTCACCAACACCACAGGAAGATAGCATATAAAGCGACGCAATATGTCATACTCCGTCTAAGGTTTTGAATCCATAAAAAATTATGGAACGATAATCTCCAGATTTATCCATAAATCAGTAGATGTATAAGTGTGAAGTTTTCAATAATATAAAGTAATGTACTAATGAAATGCCACAAAAGAATAGACTAGGAAAAACAAGCATTTTCTTACAAATGTATAAAGTTCATAATTCTTTGTGCTTGGACGTAAAAGCGTCCTTTATGGAAACATCACTGGAACCTTGAACCACTTTGTCCATGACCAAAATAATGAATGAATTTTATACAAAATATCATCAATGTCACTTGCTGTAATAAAGAAAATAACTTTTGGACCAGTAGAAAGTAAACACAATATTTTTCTAAATGCTTTTCTACTGACATCCACGATGCAAAATATTAACTGTTAATTTTCCTCCAAATTTTAATTCTGATTTTCTAGCTGTTTTTATGTACTTACTAGTTCGATATAATGTCTCTGCTAAAGTAATTGAGAAAAAATCTGATTGAATAGACTGCCTTCATTATTGAGTTTGTTAGGCAAATAGAGGAATAGTTCCAACAAACGTCTAATAAGTCAGCTTATTTCCTGCTATGATATTGTAAAGATATCTAAAGTAGAATTTGGAATGGATTTAGATTTGAAAAACAGAAATTATTATGTCTCCTGCTGTTTTGTATCATGCCAGTCACACACTAATGATTATTTGGATTGACACGAGCATTGCATTTTTCTCACTTAGAAATATTCCATTGAAATGGTGCAGTGAGATATTTCCTGTCAATTGCTGGAAGTATCTACTCCATGTTGTGACTACCTAGAACTTCTGTACATTGCATACTCAATGTTTTGTCTAAATTGCACTTGAATGGCATTATGTGAAATAAGAATTTATTAAGATAATTTTGACATGTGTTGATGGTGACTTGTTGTTCATTTGTAAACATAGTTACAATGGTGTAATTTTTTATGTTGTTACTGTTAGGTCTTGTGTTCTAGGCTGAAGAACTATGATGGGATGAACAACAAATCACAAGTCTTGTCTTTTCCACGAATATCAATTCTCCACTAATATTTTTTATCAATTCTTTCCAACAACGTAAGCTTTACAATTTTTCTTCTTCTGAGTGCCTTGTCTGTAGACGTTGGCTATCATGATGTTCCAATTAACCCTGTTCCTTTTTTTCCCAAAAATGTTCTTTGCTGCCGTCCTCTGTCTCTGGTTCCTTCTATACGTCAAGTCAGTACCAATTTCTCCAGACCCTCCTTCCTCATGACGTGTCCCAAGAATTCTATCTGCCTCCTTCGGACTGTCCTCAACAGGTTCTTTTCCGTTCCTGCTCTTTGTAAAACTTCATCGTTTGCTATATGATCAGTCCATGATATTCTTAACATCCTTCTCAAGAACCACATTTCAGCGGCTTTCAACTTCTTTTCCATTCCGACTGATATTGTCCAGCATTCACATCCATACAGCAGGGTAGATGTTACGTAGCACTTCAGTGCACTCATTCTTGTGGACATTGACATTTTCTGGTGTTTTAATTTTTTTTCTAGTCGATCGAAGGCATTCTTTGCTAATCCAATTCTCCGCTTTATTTCAACGTCAAATTTACCATTCTGTGTGATGTAGCTTCCCAAGTAATTAAACTTGTCCACCTGCTGGATTTTGTCAGTCCCAATGAGTAATCTGCATCTAGGACTGAATAGAATTTCTTGCTTACTACCATATATACGGTATTTTTGCGATTTATTTCGAGTCCTTTCTTCTTGCTTTCATCCACTACTTTGTTCGAGAGGTCCTGCAGTCCTTGCTGAGAATTTGCAACTAACGTAGAGTCATCTGTGAATGTCAGGTTATTCAGGTTGTGACCACCAACGTTAATCCCATCCAAGCCTTCCAGTTCTCTGAAGATCTTTTCCCCATATAGGTTAAACAGGTCCGGAGAAAACACACAGCCCTGTCTTACACCTTTCTTGATTTTGACATATTGACTCAGTTAATTATCCACACATATACAAGCAGTTTGTTCCCAATAAAGGTTGCAGATAAAGTCAAGATCTTTACCATCTAGATCTAGTGCAATGAGGTCTTGAAACAGTTTCTCATGTTGGACCTTGTCGAATGCCTTCGTATAGTTTATGAAACACAGGTAAAGATCCTTCTGTATCTCTATTGTTCTTTCAGTCAACATTCGAATCATAAAGATGGCGTTTCTGGTACCTGTATCTTCCATTACATCACACTGTTCCTTCCCAATTTCTCTTCTGATTTTTCTTCGAGCTCTGTTCATGATGATTTTCAGAATCAGTTTGATCACGTGACGCATCAGGTAGTGTGATGAAGATGGATTTACTTATATCTTCAGGGATATCTCCACTGTCGTAGACTTTGTTTACCAGATCANCATATAGGTTAAACAGGTCCGGAGAAAACACACAGCCCTGTCTTACACCTTTCTTGATTTTGACATATTGACTCAGTTAATTATCCACACATATACAAGCAGTTTGTTCCCAATAAAGGTTGCAGATAAAGCCAAGATCTTTACCATCTAGATCTAGTGCAATGAGGTCTTGAAACAGTTTCTCATGTTGGACCTTGTCGAATGCCTTCGTATAGTTTATGAAACACAGGTAAAGATCCTTCTGTATCTCTATTGTTCTTTCAGTCAACATTCGAATCATAAAGATGGCGTTTCTGGTACCTGTATCTTCCATTACGTCAGACTGTTCCTTTCCAATTTCTCTTCTGATTTTTCTTCGAGCTCTGTTCATGATGATTTTCAGAATCAGTTTGATCACGTGACGCATCAGACTTATTGTACGATGTAATTCACAAGCTGTTGCACCTTGCGTTTTAGGTAGTGTGATGAAGATGGATTTACTTATATCTTCAGGGATATCTCCACTGTCGTAGACTTTGTTTACCAGATCAGTTAGTTTTTCTATGCCAAAGTCTTCTAGAGATGTCAGCATTTCCGTAACAATCTTGTCGGGTCCAGCAGCTTTACTCTTTTTCATTTTCTTTAGTACTGATTTTACTTCAAATTTCAGAATTTTAGGGCTATCATTGTTCTTATTTATGGCTGGTTTGTCTCCCCTGTTGTCTTTGAACAGTTCATCGATGTACTCCGTCCACCTTTCCAACACCTTTTCTTTCTCCATGATGATCTTCCCATCTTTAGATTGTATATATCCAGAGGAAGCTTGAGATTTGCAGCGACTGATTTCTTTGATATTTTGGTATATCTTTGCGGAATCTCTTTGTTTGTGTTGTTCTAAGCTTTACAATAACAAAATATAATACCAAAAAATAAATCATACACTGCTTTGCAATGTACAATATATTTTTCGGCTGAGGAACCACATCTCTGTTTCTTGGAAACATTTTTGCATTTCCTTGGATACTGGCCAGCTTTCACATCTATATTTTAAGGTAGGTGGAACATAATCCAGAATTCTGAGTTTTGTTTTCAAGGTGATCTTTAGGTTAGATAGAAATTTGCTCATTCTTGCAAGAGTTTCTTTTGCAATTTATATCCTTCTCTTAGTCTCTTTATCCCACCTCCAATAAGGTGTAATCAGATTTCCAAGGTAACTGAATCCTTCAGACTGATTAAAAATTTCACCATTTATTTTGATGTTGAAAACAGATACTTCTGCTTTGTAAACACAAGAGATTCCGTTTTCTTGCAATTGATGAACAGTCCTTTTCCCCCCACTTTTAGTCACAACGGTGTCGACTATTTGCTGAAGGTCAAATTCTGAAGCTACAATAAGAATAGTATTATCTTCATGTGGTAAATTGTTATTTCTTGTAGCATCTATCACTATTCCAGCTAACTCTTCCAGTTGCATCAGGCTTCATTTACTATATCAATTGAAAGAACACATTATAGTGTACTCCTCTTTTGATTTCAACAAATACTTCCACATCATTGCCAACCTTGGTTGCTGCCGTCTTGTTTCAATACAGGTTACAAAAATTTTCTCAATCTTTTCCATCAATGCTAATTTCACTTAAGATATACAACAACACCTCATGCTTTACAGTATCGACTGTCTTGGTATAATTGATTAAAACATACCTGTCATGCTTCATTTCAATAGCCCTCTCTGATAACATTCTCAGCAAATAATTGCATTTCTGGTTCCATAGTCTTCATCAAAGCCACATTGCATATGTAGTACCTATGCTCTAATTTTATTCCTTGTTCTCTTCATCACCAGCTTCACCAAGATATTCGCTACATTGCTCATAAATTCTATTTTCCTGTGTAACTCACGTAGTATAAAGATCTTGATTTCTTTGGAAAGACAGTAACCATGGGCTTGCTCATTTATGAAGGTACTTCAGCGGAGTTATAGATCTCATTCACCACTTTTGTTATCTTCACTACCCCCAGCTCATCCAAGCCCTTGATCATCTCTGCAGCTATCTCAACGGTCTGATTGTTTTGTTCTTCTTCATACTATAAACAACAGAATGCACGTCAGAATTCAGAATGTCTCGGCCAAGAATGTGCAGCTTTATCATTGGCATATCACCTCTATCATCATCAAATAATTCCGTCATTTCTGGGTGCGGGTTCCATAACAGTACTTTCGTTTCTGGTAATTCATAATTCTTTCGTGTGGTATTTCTTCTCCTTAGAACAACTGTAGGTTCCCTTGTGTTTTTTGAAATCCTACTATATGACTAGTCATAACCAATGAAGCGCACTGATTTATAGGTTTTGCAAAAACTGATTTTAGTTGTGTGATACTCAACTGTGACAATTCTCAAAAACGGAAAAAATCTTACTTATCTTTATGTGCTCCTTACAAATGCACCTCTTAAGGAATACAGGATAGCTCTGAATAAACTGAACCACAATCTCAGGATAAATGTCTACATTCATGATATGAATGACATTTTGTCAATCGAGAGTAAGCTTCTCTAGCCTTGAGTTTCCCATTCCAATAATTACAATACTCTACAAAACCTGATATATCTACTCTACATTTATATGCATTTTAAAGACAATGGTAAGTGAACAATTGCTCGTCCTCTAGTGATTACAAGGCAAGGTTAGATAACCTAAAGTTAGCCAGTAATCGTATGATAACCTTGAAATTTTAATTTCGATTGACGAAGGCTAAAGTTTTAAATCATGTTGTCATTTGTCACAAACGTAGGGTTCTCGTGATTTTCTAAGTCTATAGTTTAGGTTAAACCTTGTGTTTGTTTAATTAGCTATTGTTCTTTTTCAAGAATACATATCAAGTATCACTTTTTAGGGTTCATATGACCTGGTCATATAAATTCAGTATGTTTTTACCCTCATTTAAAGAATTGAATAACATCTATTAATAAGATATTTTGCAGAGCATGATTTAAATGCACGTATGTGGCTTATAGACCAATACACAGAAACCAATGCATGGTTTCCGTGTATTGGCTTATAAGGGTTTCAGATGTTTTGTGTGATGGACCATAAGTAGAGCAAAAGGGGGGACGTGGCCTTTAGCGTCCCTTTTTTAATGAAAAATTTTTTAGAAAAAAAAGAGATAGGAAGAGATAGGAATAAAATATAAATTCAATAACTCAAAAGAAAATCAAGAATCAAGGAAAAAACCTAACCAAGAAAACCAAGAATAAAGTTTTTGAAGACCATAGCGGCAGTGACCAACAATACTGAGGAACAACTGTTGAGGAGAACGAGGGACAGGAAGCTGTGGAGAAACATGATCGCCAACGTTCTGGAAGGACATGGCACCTAAAGAAGAAGAAGAAGAACTCAAAAGAGTTTTTGATTTTTTTTATTATATTGACAGCAATTGAGAGAAAGGTAATGAGTAATTATTTTGACTTAAAAAAAGGAAACCGAAGGGCTTGGTGACGTGATGTAAGAATCTCAATAGGTTCTGTAAGGTCACGTAATAAATGAATAATGTTATTTGTTATTGCTAAGCTCACAAAAAGGTGCTGACAGCCAAGAAAAAAGGAAAATTACGTAAATAAAATGAAGTAAATAAAATTGCATACATTCTATCGAATTCATTTCGAAAGTGCTGGTAAAATCAGAAGATAATTTAGAAACCTGTCTGTTGGAAGAAATAAATTTTCTCACGTCAAAAAAATTTCAAACTTCATGAAACATTGTCTGCAACACAACATTCAACAAACATAAATCCACATTAACAACGAATTAAACTGAAGGTAAACCTCGAAAAGCTGAAAGTGAACTTGAAGAAACACAAAACACGAAAGTCACTGCATGTATGCAAAAGCCTTTTCAGGCACATAAAAGCTTCAAGTTTTGAGTTTCCATGGTTGGAAAGCGAAAAACGTCTTGTCAGAGAAGATAGCTTGAGCGATATCCTTGAGTATGATAGCAAAGAAGACAGCGTAACATGCTACATTTGTAAAATGCAAAATTTGAAAAATAAACTGAGATAGGCTCTATGTAAGGAGGTCCCTTTTTATCATTAAAAGGATAAGAAACCTGCAATAAGCTGTTGAGAAATTTGAATAACATCAAGGAAGTCAATGTCATCGGTAGCAGCTGGGCGGTAAGTTGTTGTCCCAAAATGGTAAAATGTAGTGGAGATGTTGAGTGCTCGAGACAAAGAAAGCCGGCTTCTCAGCCGTAAAAAAATGATGGCCGCTCTTAAATCCATTCAGTACCTAGTGCGCGAAGTAATGCCATAACATGGTCACGGCAGCGATGAGGATTCAAACTTTGTCCAACTGTTGATAATAAAGAGTAAATCCTTTCCTGAATTGAACAAATGGCTCACCAAAAAGAAAGACAAATTTTGTTCACACGAAATACAAAATGAAAATTTATCCATGTTGTTGGATTTTGTTGTTAGAGGTTCGCTGTGAAAGAGAAATTGCGAACAGAGCTACAAGTTCGTTACAAAATGCAAATTATTTAACCACTGACTAACACTAGCGACATATATTAATCTATTATGAAAAATAATAGTAACACGTGTTTTCTGAATTGGATAAATTTGTCAAACATCTGTTACAACAGCAGGATCCTACCACTGCTTTTCAAGCTCAGACGTATCAAAACCTACTCAAGGACCGAAATAAGTCATAGCCATTTAAATTCCCTTGCTATCTATTTATAACCTTGAAAAAAAAAAGAAAAATTAAGGTTTCTAGTTCAGAAAAATATCAGACATGTATTTTGTACAAAAAATAGAAATAGCAACACTCTTACATTAATTTCAATTAGTCTTTCTTAATAGATTTTGTATAGAATTCTGCATTTTTACAATATTTTTTTGTATCTAATCCTTTCAGTTTCTGCTGTTAGTAGCTTTCTCATAAGCGGTGAGATGCATTTTAATGTTTTAATTTTCTCTCGATTTTAAGTGCCATACATTTGACGTCATTTTATACAGTTCCATTTTCAGCTACAGCAAAGAAAATTCCAAGAGCTTGTACTAGATTATAAGACTTGTCATCATTTTTTAAAACTGGAAGAACATTAAACAGCGTACTACAAGCTGACAAACATAACTCAGCAATCAAAACATTGAATTTTTAAGAGACAAAGAAAACTCCCTTGGAGAGCACTCCTTTAGGACAGCCGCAGGAATGTGGTCAGGATAGGGTGCCTTAGATTAATCAAGTCTGGAGATCAATTCAAGAGCTAACATCAGAATTATCGTACCTAGTCAGACCCTAATTATCATACTGATCCCGTCGAAAAAGCCGATAAAAGGAGTTTTGATTACCAATTGCTGATGCATATTGTGCCTTGGATCAAGAGTGAAAATGAAGATCCCAATCCATTCTGTCAATTCAGTTGCTATATTAGAGGCAGTGTTCTCAAAGACAGAGTTGCAGAAAACATCTTGAAGGCAGCGACAACAAGCATTGCAGCTAGTCTTACGAAGATAAGGTTTATCTAAACTAAGAACAAATGTAGATTTACAGAATTACAATGACAATGACTACAGTATGATAGACCAAATAAAAAGAAGGGAAAAAATGATACGAACACTTCTCTGGTACAGACGTTGGATAGAGATCAAACAGATGTGTACCGATGCCACAATCAGGGAGACTTGCTGATAAGTAACAATCTATGGAAGGTCAAGAGATAGCGAGGCTAATTGGAAACTTTTCCTAATTTGTCATCTCGGTAGGAATAATGTAACCTGTGTTTATGATGACTATTACAATCACAACATACAAACAAGTTGTAAAAAGTATAGATCTTCAAGGGCTGTCAATAGTATTCGCTAGAAGCTGGACAACGAAAAAAATTCAGGGAAAATAGACCTGTAAGAAAATAAGTAGCGGATTCTTGAAGAAGAGAGATGTAAAATCACATATAACGTTAATCCACCGATTAAAGTCATGTTGAATTGGTAGATCTGTAAGTGGATTGATAGGCAACCCAAGCAGATTGGTATCGGAATAACGACAAAACAGGGGTAAATAGCCATCTTCCTTAAGATAAATGTTGCTTTCAAAACCATTATGCAGAACACAAGAACACACTGAGACATTGAATAAACAGATTGAAAAGATGTGAAGGATCTAGTTAAAGGCTTTTGATAGTGCTATTATTGCCCATTTAAGAATAAAGATGAAGTGGTGATACATGCGAAATAATTTTTATTCCTCGTAAAGCGATAGTAAAGAAGAAAACAGTAATATTTTCTAAACTATTGCTCTAGCTCTGAGACCTCTGAGAGGGGCTAGACTCAATTCGGCCTCCGAACTAATTTGTTGCAAGTGTCTCACTGAGAACATTTTCATTTGATGGTGTATTCTCTACCACTCGTATTGGCCAGTCTAGAATGTATCAGATCAAACTCGAAAGGAGAATGAAAGTAATTCACCATGGGGAAATGGTCACTGATAAATTAGTTACGTTATAGTTAGCTAGATTCATATCTGTACATACTATATTAGCTCTTTCATGCTTTCAATATAATAATCATATAAGCAACAATTATTTTAAAATCACTATTTGCACTGCATCTTTGTTGCTGACCGCATAAAAATTGCATTTGATATGCAAAATATGATCTTGACTTTTGCCCAATAAAGTGCAAATTTCAAAGTCTGTGGGTATGCCGTACAGCAAAAAACGGACGTATAGCGCAAAAGCTAAGATAATATTTGAAATAAGGGCATCCAAATTGATAGAAAAATGGACGGTAATTCATTAAAGCAAACCATTGCTTCACAATGTAATCTATGTCGAAAGCATACAGTCAAATCCTGACTGTAGGTCTTTGACTGAATGGTCACAGATTGCTTCATCAATCGCAGTCTAATATTTAGAGGCGGGAAGGTGATCTTTTCTCCAGGAACAGTCAGTGGGTTTTCAGTGTTTTGGTCGCCTGGGTTCAAGCTCTTTCTTGCAGGCTAGTTCTTCTTTTACCAATAGTTCGCACGGTCCTGTGCCGTATACAAAGAAAGGAGTGGTATTTTTTATAACTTCTTTGCTGGCCAAGAAGAAAATTTACCATCTTCAGATCGTCACAGATTATGCATTGATGACGGTGATGGCTTAGCACATCTAACGGTCTTTATACTCTTTCAACTGAAGACAATGGACATAAGGAATGAAGAGAATTTATTGAATTGGCTTAAGAGTAGATATCTAAAGAAGGAAACAGAAGGGATGATTTCAGCAGTACAAGACCAACCCTTGAGAATGAACTCGGAAAAAAGGTGGATAAAGAAGACGCATCATCAACATGTAAAATGGGTAAAGACCACTGCTCATGTAGTATCTGAATCTTAAAAGTTGTCACAGAAAGAATATAAAAGCTGGAGATATGACAAGGGAGCGGCTGTCCTACATTTGTTTCTATGCAAGAAATTTGAATTCGAATGCGACGATAAATACTATGACAATTTAGTGAGTAAAGACAATAAGATATTTGAAAACGACCAAGCACTATTATTGTCGGATTTTTCAATTCAATATAAAGCTTGTATCGATCATAACAACCCAAATAGCATGCTGAAGCATACAAAATAAAAGAATTGGCAAATAATCGATGTGGCATGTTCATTTGACACTCAAAGGAAGCAGATAGAGAAGACGTTAGAACACNTATCTGAATCTTAAAAGTTGTCACAGAAAGAATATAAAAGCTGGAGATATGACAAGGGAGCGGCTGTCCTACATTTGTTTCTATGCAAGAAATTTGAATTCGAATGCGACGATAAATACTATGACAATTTAGTGAGTAAAGACAATAAGATATTTGAAAACGACCAAGCACTATTATTGTCGGATTTTTCAATTCAATATAAAGCTTGTATCGATCATAACAACCCAAATAGCATGCTGAAGCATACAAAATAAAAGAATTGGCAAATAATCGATGTGGCATGTTCATTTGACACTCAAAGGAAGCAGATAGAGAAGACGTTAGAACACTATAACGATCTCAAATACCTAATGTTGAAAACGTGGAAAGATGACGTAAGGAAAGTTACAATAATACTATTGATTATTTTTATAATTGACGTTTAGGGTAGTCTGGAAAAAATTCAAGAATTACATTGCAGCGCTTGGCTTTGAACTGGGATTACAGCCATTACAGAAAGCATGCCTTATAGGTACGGCCAGCATTGTTAGAAAAGTACTGGACGTAAGAGACTAAATGGGGGAAAGATCTATTTATGCTTTCTGCAGAGACAACAGGCACACTTTTTCAAGTTACGGGATGCAAGGTGAAAGTGGACTATGCATGACCAGTTTTACTACGATGATGATGGTGAAATTATAATGATAATGATAATAATGATGACGATGATAATAATAATAATAATAATAATAACTCCCAAGGGTTATAAAATTCTGGGTTGATATCCGGCAGCGGGTTATTTAGTCTCATGGACAGGGAGGATGCATTAGTCTTGGTTGGCAACTCCCCTAAAGATGATGCCTCGAAAACTCACTACGAATGTCATTATGAGGAGGTCCAATAGAAAAAAACATGTCTCATTGCTCGTCGCGTGGATGAACAAGGACTACGTTCCCATTTATCTAACCAGACAGTGGTCGAAAAGTCTGCTGCTATGTCGGAAACACTTCCCAGAGACCAGGAAGTAACCTATAATCAAGCTCGTCCAAACAATGGCACACCTAATGTGCCACCAATCATTTCCAATTCCAGAAAAACTCGACAAAATTGGCCAAGGAAGATAAATTAGAAATGATTTAGACTTAAATTACATCAGTTCTATTCCACTCAAACAAACCACAAATCAAACCTATCAAACTTGGAAGGAACATGATCCAGCTGTTATACTTAAAATTAATAGTAATAAATTAGCTTTTATGCACAGAAACACCATTTCCACCAAAGTCTTCTCTAACTTTGAAGTTGACCAACTTGCAGCTAAGATAATTGAGGAACATTAGAAACAAGATGATCATATCTCTGTTTCTGAAACTTAAACAGTCCAGCGAGCGCCTAATGAACATCCCAACTTGTCATACAACAATACTGAGATCTCCTTAGATTTTGATTGACCGTCAAGGAAGAGCTTAAAATTTTACTTGTGTTTGATGGCCAAAGATCAATGAAACTTATTTGTCTGATCGTAAGCCTCTGCCTAAGATACAAAACTCGAAAAAACACCAGTGAAAGTTATAAAGCTGCTAGTAATATTGTAACCAAACCGATTATTTTTGAAAACGAGATGGATTTATCTGCATCAAATAATCTGTTGCATGCGTCTGCATATGTAACAACAGAGCTATGTGGGACAAAAATTAGGAATACTCAGAAATATGTCCTCAGGAAGTCTGCATGGCAGAAAAAGATTTAAGAATAGTTTAATATCCTCAGGTTAGATATAGAGATTTTGAAAATGTAGACTATTAACATTCATGTTAAAAACTCCAAGAGAAGAAAGATTATAGCTACGTATAGTATAACATCTGAAATTGATATCAATGGAATTATTAAAACCAACAAACGAACTATCAAAGCACAATCAGTCAGAATCAGACTGTTTAAGAAAATATCAAGATTTTATAAGGATAACAACATGTTTAAGAATAACCCGAAAAGTTTATACCACGCTATTGTTAAAAATCAAATTGAAGAAAACCAATCATGCATCTAAAGAAAAGATTAAAACCTTCTGGGCAAAAATTTGGACAAAGGAAAAGATTTACAACCCTGATGTCCCTTGGATTATATGCGAGACAGTGGCGTTGGGGCAAGTTCAAGAGCAAAATTGGAATTAAATCTCTCTTGAGGATCTTCTATTGGCTTTACACAAGTAAAGCAAATGGAAGGCTCCAGAAATAGACTAGATTCCTAATTTCTGACTAAGTTTTCTCTCTGCGTTTCATGAAAAGCTAACCATTCTGTTTAACGTTATCATTCTCAAGCCAGAACATACACCATCTTGTCTTGTCAAAGGAATCACAAATCTCCAAACAAAAAGTGATGAAATTAACATTAAAAAAAATATTACAAAACAATCACGTCTCTTACCACCAAGTATAAAACTCTCACTTCGATGGTAACAGAGTGCACCTTTTTTTTTCTTGCCGATAACTACTAATGAACAGAAGGACTGTAAACGTAGTTTTTATGGCTATAAACAGCGGCTGTTAATTAATAAAATGATCCTTGAAGGCCGTTATAACAACTGTAAGAATTTATCTGTGACTTACGTGGATTATAAGAAGGCATTCGATGGCATTCTTCTGTTCTATCTCCCTGATTTCGATGTAATGATTGATAGTAATATTTGATGTCTTAAGTAGTTTTTCCCTGATGAAATTGGCCTTGCCACATTTATCCAAAGCGAACACCATTTGTGTATCATCACCAAACTTGGCTACTATATTGAGTAGCCTTTCCAGCTGGTAATCATTTTATCAAATAATTTTAGATCATCCATTTACAAAAGGTGTTTTTGTTGTTTTTAAAGATATTAAATCCAACTTTACTCTCACTAATGGATTTACTAGGAGGAAAAAGTGCCAAACAAAATAGAATAGGAGACAGAGAGTCACCTTGGAAGACACCACTCTTGATATTTATATCGCCAGCATTAACGGTTCGAGCTTACGCATTGAACACTAGAATTCTTTTCTAAAGTTTTATGCTTTGAGATGAGAAGTTTCTAATAACAAGGAAGATTTTGTACACTTCCAGGCATTGCTCTATCCAGCTATGAGGTCATTTAAGTACTTGGGTGTGTCGGGAAGTGATGGTATACACCATTCAGCCATGCGAGAGAAGATTCATAAGGAGTGTTCCAGAATGAAGATATCTATTCTTAAGGGTGAACTGAATTCTAGAAATTGCATTGATGCAAGTAATTCATTGAGAATCCCTGTCGTCACTTACATTTTAATGTTATCAACTGGTCTATTGTTGATATTAAGAAAGTAGATACAAAGATCAGAAAACTTTTTAAGCCATCATCGTTTGCATAGCCCTAAGGCTGATGTTGATCGTTTGTCCCTTCCAAGAAAAGAGGAAGAGTGATGCACTTCATGGTAAATATTAAAATCAGCTTAAGACAAAGGTATCAACCCCAAAACGCTGAATCATCAATGTTTGGCTTCGTCTGGTCTTAAGTCTGAAATAGAGGGCTATATAATTGCCACTCTAGACCAGTGTCTCAGTCAAAAGAATCAGGCCAATGTCCTAAAAAATGGAGCTGATCCTTCTTGTAGAATCTGCGATCAATATAGTGAAACTATCGTTCACACAGTGTCTTGATGTCCAATTTTGACCCCAACTGAATATAAGAATCGCTATGATAGGGTTAGTCAGTACATCCATTGAATGATATATAAGCAGATTCGTCTTAACAATGGGAAGTACTGGTGAGAACATCAACCCCAAAACATGGCAGAAGAAGAAAACGTCAGTCTTAATGGATTTTATTATACAAAGTGATTGAACCATCTAAGGAAACAGACCAGACATGGTAACAAAAAATCATTAAAAAAAAACTTGTTTCTCTGCAGACATGTCTATCCTTGCCAATAGTTACACATCTGTAAAAACTTTGGAGAAGTTGAGTAAATCCGAAGGTCTTGAAGTAGAGGTTACTAAAGTGTGGCATATTCAGACCACCACTGTCCTTTATGTTGTTCGAGCTCTTAGTATGATTTAAAAAAACGCAGAGTTCAATACTAATCAGATTCCTGGAAACGTTTCCATTTCAGAGAGCAGGAAATTGCACTAATCGTAATATCATACAGTAAAGTGTGATATTCCCATAAAGTACTGTCCATTTAGACATTTTTATTTTATACCAAAACAATTAATAATGCACAGAGGAATTTTATAGTTGGTTAGGACTTTGCACAGGTCGTACTTATCCAATGCAAGGTCAAAATATTTAATAATTATTATTTTATTTTTTTTTTCTTCAAAAAAAATCTCCAGTTGGTAAACAATTTACTGGGTGTGTAAGTTCGATTTGAGTCTCGGATTATTCCTTAATCTTAGAGGTTCAAAACATCTCTCAAAATTCTGGCAGTACTTGTGATTGCTGATATTTGTATACTACCGCTTATATCAGGAAGGTATAATTCTTTCAAATACTTTCAAGTTCGAATGGAATCGTTCCAAGAGCCCCGACAATTATCGGGACTATTGAAGTCTCAACTTTCTGCTCTACACGAATGACACCAGCCAGGTCAATGTATTTTTGAATTTTTTCGGCATGTTTTTCTCTCACTCGATGATCTTTTGGAACAGCTATATCAATAAGAATCCATTTACTACTTGTTTTGACTACGATATCAGGTATATAATGTTTTACTTTCGTTGTAGTAAGAATGGGTGTATTCCAGATAAGTTCAACACCT
>RDPX01000028.1:2667484-2725292 GCA_003991215.1 Morbakka virulenta | reverse complement strand
ATAATAACAATAACAATAATAATAAAAATAATAATAATAATAATAATTATATCGATATCAACTGTAGTATTGGACAATTACAACAAGCAAGCCTGCTCGGTACAGGAAGAATACTCAGGAAAGTACTGGACACCTGAAGTGACTGGGAGTTACTTGATGTCTAGACTTTAGTATCAACATCGAGCTAGAAGCTGTGTTTAGATAAAGGAAAATATAATAATTATAATAATAATAATAATAATAATAATAATAATATTTTAAAGACTATTGTTACCGAAGTGGCTAAGGAGGATGGCCATCCAGAGGCTAATAATGGCTCTAAATGGAAAGAGGAACATGCAGTCTCTGACAGTCAAGTCCAGCTACTGGCCTTGTCGTGGCAGAACTCTTTGCAACCTGCCTAGAGGAAAAGGGACAATAGGTGAGTTTCTGGTGCATTGAAATAATCAGTGCTCCGGGCATGTTGAGTGCCTTAGCTTTGGGCAGCAACCAACCTAGGAGAGGGAAAACACCGGCCACAAACCAGAGCAGATAGGGCCCTTTAGTCTTTGATGACAATTTGTCTAGTGAAGGACATACAAACAATGATACTCGCAACTCAAGGTGTGAATCGTGCCGAGGAGTGGATGATCGCTGCGCTATGATGTCAAGAACGGTACTTGGTGAGAAGTGGCAACCCTTATCAGTAGAAGCTTAAATTCAGAGTGCTGGGCAACTTTAAGTGGACTGTTACTAATTTCACTGATGGACCACTTCAGAGGCAAATTGTAACAAAAATGATAAATATTGACTCATATGAAGAAGCTCCAACTAAATATCATTTATAAAGATTTATAAAGAGGAAAGAAGGAGAGATGAAGGATTTATGGACCAGATTAAAAGGCAATTCACAGAAAAAGAATATCGAAACAAAATTTACGAAATAACGTTGTAAGATTCAAAAAGGAGACAGAGAAAATCTTGTGACTAGTGGAAACGTTGAGAACAGAAATGAGAGTAATGATAAGAATGGAAATAATTGCGCAGAAACCGGAAATAGGATCAATGATTTTAATTAGACATTACAGATAAAAGTGAACTTTATAAAATTTATTAGAGATAAAGGAAAAAAAGAGGGGCATGTCTATATCCCATATCAAGCATGCGATATAGATAAAATAATGAACAAATAACAGCAAAGTGCTTGAGAGATAACGCTGCAAGATTTAAGAAAGAAAAAGTGACGATGAAACTGATAGTAGTAAGGGAAGAGCAGGGAGTGAAAAAAAAACATTCACAGGAATAGTGAACAGAAAGCAGAGAATAATAAAGAGTGGGCAAAAACAACAAAAATGTTAACAGAGAAGAAAGAGAGCAGTAAGAAAGAATACAAATGAGAGTAGAAACCGAACAGCAGAGAGTGTTGGATAATGAAGATGAAGACACAAGAGAAATGAGAACAAGATTTTGAAACAACCTTCACAGGCTATCACAGTAATTAAAGAAAGACAAAGATTGATGAGATAACACGAGCAGATAAAATATTCGAAAGATACTTAAAAGGAAACGATTATATGTGTAAGGTGATTGATGCATCATTTACAACAGAAAAAACAATTGAGGAAAGACTAGAATGAAACAAGACAGAAAAAAGAGTAAGAAAGACAACAATAACAAGAGGGAAAGTAAAAGAATTAGAAAGTTAGAATCTAAACTAAAAGATGTAAGTCAGTGAGTAGCAAGATTAGCACATGAATTACGTCCAAGGAGGATTAGGAGAAAAACAGCACAAAAAGAAAAGAAGATCCTTGACAAGTTGAAAGAATTAACACAAAACCTACTGGTTGAAAGAGAACAACTACTGAAGAAGAAAGAAAAATGACTGGAAGGGTTTAGATATTTTAAAGTAAGGATAGAAAGAATAAAAGTAAAAGATGGAAAGACAAGGGATAATAGCATGTTTAAAGAGGATCAAAGACGACTTTACAGAGGTATTGAGAATACAAACAATAAAGGAAAGGAAAAGTTCCAGAAATAAAGAAGATTGTGCAATTTTGGGAGCGTATTTGGGAAGATGAAAATGTGACACCTTTAATGGAATGTATAAGCAGAGTTGCACAGAAGATTGGCGAAAAATGTAAAAGAGATAAATGAACTAGAAGTCATCGAGAAAGAGTTATATGAAATAGTAACAAAGAAAAAGAACTGGTCGGGCCGAAGTATTGATAATATCAAAACTACTGGTGGACAAAGTTTACTGGTCCTAGTAAGTCAATGGTGAAATGCAAGGATAAATGAATTGAAAGCCCGCAGGAAATGCCAAAATGGATGACAGATGGGAGGACAGTGTTACGGCCAAAGACAATCAAATCTGATCTGATAATGAGAAGAAGTGTCGACCAATAACATATCTGAACACTTGTAACAAAAATAACACAGCTGTGATAGCCAAGAACACGAAAGAGCATGCAATTACAAGTGTAATTTGATGTAAAAGTCAGCTGGGGACGGGGTTCTGAGTGCTTGGAACATTGGACCAGTTGTTGGTAAATAAAGCCATAATGGATGAAATGAGGAAAAGAGCAGAAACTTGGCAGTGCCATTCTATGGCTATTAAAAAACGTTTGATATGTCCACAGATGTTTGGATGGAGAGTTAATAGATGGATGTGAATACCGTATAAAGTTTTAGAACTCTTGAAAGTAATAATGAAAAGATGCCGCAGACGATTGGAAATTAATGACAGTGGAAAAATAAAAGTGAGAAGATGGATAAACATCAAAGAGGGGTTTCTACAAGTAGACAGTTACTGACCGGGGGTGTTACGTCTGACAGAGGTACCAGTAGCGCTGTTGTGACAGGAGACAGATGGATATAAGAGCATGTTATGCAGTAAAGAAATGTGCAGACTTAATCTTCAGAGACGCAAAGATGGTGAAAAGAGAAGGATCGAAGATAAAAAAGAAGCTTACAAATTCTTAGGACGTGAACAAGGTGATAAAATAGATGTCAAAATTGTTATGGAAAGAGTAAAGAAAGAGGTACGAAAGAGGACAAGAAATCATAATAAACCACAGGAAGCAAGTTACTACTATACATAGATAGAAAAGAAGGAGGAAGAGGTCTGAGAAGTTTCAAAGACGTGTACAATGAGACAAGAGTGACATGCATGCTACAACAACAACAAACGAATGGTTAAGGAAAGCATGGGAGAGTGAATAAGAGAAAGAACACCATTTAAGACGGGGGGTGACAATATTTTTCTGATGTCTAGTTAAGGTAGTAAAAGTTTGGAAAAGAATTTATTGAATGCGATGAAGAACAATATGGCAACTGGAAATCAATATGGAGAAAATTAAAGAAAGAATTCAAGGGAGGTACAAAAGTAGTGTAATTAAAGAAATTTGAAGAAAAGAAAATCCAAATTGAAGTAATATCGGGATATACAAAAAAAGAATCATGGATGTTTGACATGTTGGAACAGATGGTAGAGGCAAAAGTCTTGATGAATGTCAAAGGAAATGTAAAAGTAAGCAGTAACAGGTTATTGGGTGATATAAGGGAGACGGTACAATAGTTGTGATCAGGATACAACAAGCTAGCAGCGTCAAAGTGTACGAGGAGACATGATAATGTACTAATGATATTGGCAATCGAATGGGGGAAGAAAGAAGGTCTGTTTAAAGAAAGACTTTGGGGTACTAGAAAAAAATGAGGAAAGAGCATGTGATCGAGAACAATACTGAAAAAGACCTTGTGGTGTTAGGAACATCAAGCGAGGGCGCATTGCACAGCAAAAAGACCAGATATAACTTTTGAGGACGAAATAAAAAAGAAATATACATTGTGAATATGGGATGCCATGGAGAACGAAACAGACAGGCAAAGAAAAACAAAAATATCTGAAATATCAACAACTATGTTTCGTACTACGGAAGAGAAGAGAAGATTTCAATATGAAAGTTAAACCAGTAGTGATAGGATGTAGTGGCGGTGGAACGGAGGAATTGAAGAATGCGATTACAGAATTATTTGGTAAAAGGATTATGGATAAATGTGCGAACGAAATGCAAAAGAAAGTGCTATGGAGAGCAAAACAATTTTTTGAAAAGTATTGTCTGAACTAATTGGATTAAATGATCTTTTATAATTGGCGACCAAAACTTGTTAGCAAAGCCTTTTCCTAAATTATGGATTACAATGAATTGATGTAACATAAACTGAGGAAAGACTCTGTCCATGGAGATTCATCCGCTATTTATTGTAAACTATGCGTGCTGTGCATCTGAACCCTAACTAATGCTGTGCCACAAGGTTCAGTCATTGCTCCACTTCTTTTCAACCTCTACACACATGATATTTCCACAACTATCAGTAAAAAATACATATATGCTGACGATATAGCCCTTACGACTTGTCATAAGAAGTTTGATGTAATTGAAAGAACATTACCACGAGGTATGGATATCATCAGCAAATACTTCAAAAATTGGAGACTCAAACTGAATATCACCAAAACTGTTTCCAGCGTGTTTCATCTTTCTAATCGAAGAGCTGATTATGAACTCAATGTCTCAATATCTGGTATGAGGTTAGCTTTTGAAAAAACTCCCAAGTACCTTGGTGTCACACTAGACCGTACTCTCTCATACAAACATCATTTGATTGAAGTCTCTTCTAAAGTTACCAAGCGATGTAACCTACTAAGGCGTATTGCTGGCTGTCGGTGGGGTGCTGATTTCTCGACTTTGAAATCATCTGCTTTAGCCTTGTGTTACTCTGCTGCGGAATATTGTTCTCCTGTTTGGAGCCAAAGCCATCACTGCAATAAAGTTGATGTTGCACTTAATGAATGCTTGAGACTAGTGAGTGGTTGTATAAAATCGACTTCAACTGATGTTCTTCCTATTCTTTGTGGTATTGAGCCTGCCGACTTAAGAAGAGATAAAAATATATTGAATTTATATAATCGTGTGCTATCAGAGGAAAGGCACATTCTTGAAAAATTGGTTGAATATCCACTTACAAACAATAGGTTGAAGAGCAGAGTTCCACTTTCGAATCGCATGCACCTTTTAGCTTCCACCATAAACGATACAGCATCTGTCAAATCTTGGGCTGCTAATGTGTGGAAACAGCGATGGAGTAATACAGACAACCAGCTTTCCCAATTTATTCCTGAACCTACGGTGAAACCTCCAGGACATGACCTGAAGCGTGAACAATGGGTGCTCTTAAATCGATTACGAGCTAGATATGGACGATATGCCGATTTCATGCATAGAATTGGTCTGAGGGACAATCCATTTTGTCGTTGTGGTGAAATTCAATCCCATCAACACGCATTGATTTGCCAACTGATAGGTATTCGAGGTGATATCAAAACTGTTGATCCGGACTTCCGTTTGTGGCTCAATGACAATGTCTTAGATATTTAGCTTTGTTTCTTTTTGTTGATCATACGCATATATATATATATATATATATATATATATATATATATATATCTATCTATGGTTACAAAGAGAAATAATAATAGCAACAACAATAACAAAATTAATAATATTAATAATAGTAATAACAATAATTGTTAAATTGGAGAAAGCTGTCATTATCTACTCTACCAGAGTCTTCTATAAAGTGCTTGAAATTTGAAAAGTCGTGTTAACAGCACGTTTCAAGCCGTTATTATCAATGACTAAAACAATGTGCGACACAATAAAATAATAATAATAATGATAAGAATAATATTTTACTGTCTTTTCAATTATTTATCAATATATATATATATTACATTTTTAAAGCGAAACAAAAACAAAACAACAATAACAGCAAATACAATGTAATTCTGATAATAATAATAATAATAATAATAATAATAATGGAAACTTTTTATTTTTTCATCTCAACATATACAGTTACAAACCTCACTAATCAAGGTAGTTTGCAGTGACTTTATATTTTACTAACAAAATCAATAAAGTGACAATAGTTCAGGGTTGGTCCATGGTTTATTTCTACGACAGAATATGTAGTATGTGGTGCGAATGATTATATTAGAAAGTTTGGTTGAAAGAAAGCGCTCGTGTTTGTTGTCGATGTTCAAAGCATTGCACATTTTACTGAAAGTAGTACAAGATTTACCGAATATACCTAAAGAGCTCATGGAGAGATTTACGAAACTAACTTTCGAAAAGCTGGATTGTAAATCACGAATTGAAGAACGATATTTTTTGTATTTGCGAGAAGCATTTTTATCCAGGTTTGTATCATACCCCATCGTCAATTCAAGAATGTTTAACTGTTGTTGTGGAGTAACTAAGAGCAAATCAGGCCTCAAGGCATCTCCAGTTATAATGCATGGCGATAAGAATCCACAGATATCAGCATATACTGTACAGCCTTCAAGAGATAGAGAAGAGAGAACCTGCTAAAAACTGTAATGCTGAGTTGTGTCACCAAGTATATCGACCTTCCCGAAGGTACGTTTTGCAGCCGGCGACAACATGAAGAAGGGTTTCTGGTTCAAAGCAGGAAGAGCAAGAGAACGATAGACTAAGTTTCCATTTAGATAGATTTTTACGAATTGCAAGGGTGTTATTCAAATAACGAATGGTGAAGCTGAAGATATTTTTGGGCAGCTTACTTTGAACTTCAGACCAAAACTTGTTATATTTTGAAGTTGCGCTGTCAAAGAGGAATGAGAGAATTGTACCTTGAGTAGTAAAATAATAATAATAATAATAATAATAATAATAATAATAATAATAGTTGATAATAATAAGAAGAACCCAACGAACTTCTACCCTTCTATGGGTAAAAACCCAATCAAAGTTAACACTCCTCCAAATAAAGATGAGATTGAAAACTTTTGGAAAAAAATTTGGGCTAATGAAAAAACTTATAATATTAATGCACCTTGGATTAAACGTCAAACTAAGGTGTTGGAAGAAGTTCAGGAGCAATCTTGGAACAATGTTTCTCCTCAGGATCTCCAGTCTGCTTTACGCAAATCAAGCAAATGGAAAGCTCCAGGAAAAGATAAGATACCGAATTTTTGGTTGAATTCTTTCTCTGCATCTGATGCTAAGTTGACAACTTTGTATATTACTATCATACTCGAACAAGAAAATATCCCACCTTGGCTTGTCAATGGAATCACATATCTTCAAGTCGACGCATTGCATGCCTCACTGCTATGTATAAAATTCTAACTTAAACTCTGACAGAGATAAATCCGAAACAGAACGTTACATTATCGCAGCTCAAGATCAATGTCTCAAGACGGGAAATTTTCAGGCCAATATCTTAAAAACTGGTGCTGATCCCACATGTAGAATATGTAATCAGCATAAAGAGACTATTGATCATATAGTGTCCGCTTGCCCCATACTGGCCCCAAGAGAATATCAAAAGCGCAATGACAGAGTCGGTCAATATATTCACTGGATGTTATGTAAAAAGTTCGAACTTCCTCATGATAACTATTGGTGGGAACATAAATCACTTTGTGTAACAGAAAACAAATTTATCACAATACTATGGGACTTCAGTATCCAAACTGACAGAACTATTCAGGTAAACCGACCAGATATTGTCGTTAAAAACCATCAAGGCAAGACCTGCTTCCATATAGATATAAGCATTCCTGCTGATAGTAACACATCATTAAACATATTTGAAAAACTTAGTAAGCATAAGGATCTTGAAATAGAAATAACAAAGATGTGGCATCTAAAAACCACTACAATTTGTGTTGTTGTTGGTGCGCTTGGAATGGTATAACAAAATGCACAGTATTATATTGACCAAATTATTTTACCAGCTTGTGACTAATCTTTTGTTTGGTGGGAAAATAAGTGTGCCCATATTTATAGATTTACATTTGTTTTAATTGCTTTTTACTTTTTCACACTCATTTACACAATTTTAGAGTATTTCAGTTCTAACAGCCTTTTGTTGGAGCAAAGACAAGCGCATGGAAACTAAGAAAAGGCAAGTGGATTTGGTGGGTAGAAATTTTTTTATGGTGGTTGGAAAAGTTAGTTATTTTTCCACAGACTACAACGAAAACTGTGATTGCCTAATTTGTCAAGAAATCATCTCTGTGAAGAAATTTCCAAATATCAAACGGAACTATGAATCTCATTTTAACCAAGACAAGATTTTCAGTGGAAAACCTTTACTGATAATCCAATTCAAGAGACGTATTAATGAGGTTGTAGGCAGATCAATTGTATAAAAAATTTAATCTATGCAAGTGCTTTTATCTGAATTCAGCGATGGGAATGTAAAATTGGACACCTACTTACCAAACGTATAAAAGAATGACAATCCATCCCACAAACTAGGTTTTCGTTACCTACCCGGTCAGTTGCTCAGCGTCACTTACATTGGCACAGCCGCGTTCCTTAACTGCTATTATCACATTCTACCAACATCATATCAAATTTCGACCCTGTCGCATCTAGCTAATGATGTCAACGGATTCTTCAAGCTCATGCTAACTGAAAGTTGTTCACAAGGAATTTCAACAGCTAAATGCTGTATGCTTGTAGACTGTCAATCGTGACACCTGGTGGTAGTTTTTTGCCATCGTCGTATGTACGCCTCGTGGTATTGGAATTAAGCAAGCAAGTAAGCTGTCAGAGTAAAGAATGGCAAAGAAATAACTACAAAAAGTACAATAACACTGTTTTTACTTACTGTAAGTACCTACACTGATTTGATACAAAAAGTCGTTGATTTTTCTTAAATAGTGTAAGCCGTATTCCTCCTTTCATTCAGTAATGGTGTTAGGGATAATGCCATTTTGTTTGATTTGCCCTATAAATATTAAAAAATGTTTCAATTTTTCCTTACATGGGTGTGAAATATTTTGAAAAGGAGCTGTCTATATGTAAAAAATAAATCATTCATATTTCTTCTAAGCACACATTAAAATATTACAAATATGCACTTTCACGGCACTGTTAAGCGACTACCCCTATACAATGTGTTTGTCCTTATCAAATAGTTATTCATAAGTGTGACTACTTCAGGGCCTTTCAAATCACTATGTGTACGACAAAAAAGCACAGGGTTTTGGTACTTATCTATTCAACAATGCATTTGATTTCTCGGGGTCTTGGAACAACACCAATCCAAGTGACCGTAATAACATGCTCTCCTTTTTCATCTGGAGTCCAAAATAACTGATAACATCCCTTTCTTACTTGTGAGAACTCTACAACAAGATAATCTCCGCTAGGTGTAGTAACTTTGATGTCCAATTCAGACAACTCACTATCTTGTTCTTCGCATTTCAACTCCATTGAAAATTCTTCATTAACTTTCCCCCTTGCTTTCACGTTGTAAAGAAAACATCCTGTAATAGTATCAAGAATGACGACATCTATTTTATCATCTTCTCCTGGGTGCAATTTTCTTTTCGCAGGGTGATTGTAAAATTGACCTTCATTCTCATGATCTTCTTCTATTGCAGTATCTGCACTCATGTTGGTAAGAGGTACGTATTTTCTTCAAGCTAAGGCAATCCTTACTAACCGGTTTCTTTTCCTTCTCTGTCTACCAGAGTTTGTAAAAAGCGACTGACTATATTTTTAAACCAATTAATGACTCTACTGAGACCTTTAAAACCCCTCATATTCAATCCTTGCGACCACTCTTTGTTACGACTATCCCTTTCTTTCAGCTTATCTGTTAGTGATGGTTGGACATGCTGGGTTAGTATTAGCATTTTCTGTGTTGGTGTTGTAGTAGAAAAGATATCCTACAAAGCAACTTATATGTCTTGTTTAGGAATTAGTGACGCTTTTTTTACCATAATTACATAAAAAAGGAAATATGACTCTTTCAATGAAATTAAGTGTTGTTGACTTTCCCTTCCCTTAGAAGCCAAAATAGCCTGTCTGTTTCAGATACCAAATGCAAAATGTTAATATAATTGTTACAGCTTAAAATATCATTTAACCAAATCAGGAACCATTTAAACAGAAATGGCCTTTGACCTCAAATGGGTTTGCGTTAATTACAGAGACATTAACTAGAAAGTCTTATGACGACTTAGTGGAATTCGTGGGACATGTTACACAAGATCTGAAGTCTTTTATCTATCACTGTTCTTGTAAGGTGAAAATTGGAATGACTTAAAGTTTGAGCTTAAATATTGCCACCTGCTGTGTTTTACTTTGTTATAATTTCTTAATGCGATTTGATTGTTACAATAAAGGAAAGGTTAAATATTTGGCTTCCTCATACATTCAAATTTCATCCCGCCCCTTAACTGGCTTGTTTCATACATGATCAAGAAAGGTTTTTAAGAGGTTAATAAATATGCACACCCATTGATGTTGAAGCTTACGTCTTTCATTGAAAACATACTAAGTACTTTTTTTCGGCCACAGTATTCATTAATAGGAAGGTTTAAAACTTTGTAACGTTCTTATCTTATTAAATAACTCAAAAGTCTAGAAAACCATAGGGTAGAATACTCTAAAATAAAGTTAGTAAAAACGTAAACAAATTCTTGAGCAATTCAATTAAGAAGGTACACAATAAGTGTTTATAACTATAGTTAATCCGTATCATGCTGCCATTAGAGAGCCAACTGCTTGTATTATTGAAATTCTCTTTCCTGATACCGGGAGGTAGAGTTCAAAAATAATAAGCCAATTATGCATTTGAAAATGCTTAGTTCAAAAAATCTCAATATTACAATTACTGCCTATTATTTTCAAACTTGTAAACATCTAGTAGAGATTAGTATGCTAATTAATAATCAAAAAAAGTGAAATCGATCGAAAAAATAAACCAAAAACACTTAACAGGTTAGAAACGAAACCTACAGCTTGAAGTATATTCATTAACTCATCGTTCATAAGAAAACAAAAGGGAGATTAAGAAAGTACAATACAACCATATATATCCATATATATATATATATATATATATATATATATACGATTCAGAGAATTGTGAATGACTGTGACTCATGAAGGATCTTTTTAATCCTACTTTCAGAAAGTCAGCTTTGCTCCTACTTTCTGTATATAAATTACATAAGAACATTGATAGTAACATTTTTACTCTTCTATTACGTGCCAAGAGGAACCTGTAAAGAGGATCAACTGTTGATTATCGTCATAGATACAATTTATATATATTGTAGTGTCTAAAAATAGCACAAAAATGCGTTTTGCTGTAATTACTTAAGAACCATGCTTGTTTTACTTAATAAAGAAATTCCTTTCTTTATTAAACAAATACAATAACAAATCTGCAATATTAATACAGACAAGCAATTTATTTGACGATCTTTGTTTAAATTCTAACAGAATGACCCTGGAACTTAAGATAAAAGGGTTTACAAAAACATCTGTATTTCAGCAAGCCTGACCAGAAATACAAGGCCAGTAAAATGGTTGGTTTCGTTTGTTCTAAGATCAATATCACCAATCATAACACAGGTAAGAGTATTCAGTAGAAATGGATCCAGCATTCTCTTATGCCAATGTAAAGAGAATTAGACTTGGCAGCTTTCAGTAAAGACCACATACTCTTTCAGACAAATTAATACTTTTGTATCACCACACTAATAGTGTCCACATGAAAGCCATCTAAAATTGGTGTAAGCATTTATTGTAGTAGATGAGTTCCTTGGCGTCTAGGCTGTGCTAAAGAGCTATAGGAACAAAATAGCTTTTTAGCTTTTCAAAATTTGGGATGGTATATGATATGAAACTGAATGACATTTACAAGACCATGCCAAAAAATGTCGAACACTTCTTCTATGACATCTCACATGAAGTTACTTATTCCTGCTGATTTTGTCCAATGAATCGCTAACGAAAGTCTGCTAATGTAAGGCTTTTGACCTCGTTAGATGACAGTACTAGAGACAAAAATAGTAAGAAGAATATTCCACTGGTCTACAACAGGATCAAAATGGATTTTTGTATCTTTAACAGCTACCCTGTTTATCAAACACAACGAATTACACACTGTTTCATTGACCATCAAGCCTATCCAAATTTTGTTAGACGCTGAGGTTAATCTGTAGTAATGTCCCTTTCAATGTTACGATGGAGAAAGCCCTATGACAGTACGTATGAAAGGCTCACAATCCGTTATTCAAGAGAAAACCCGTCTTCTTTTTTATATTTGCACCCTTTTAATCATCGCCAATATCCTGTTGTGTTTGGCGATATGCCTACAGTAGTAACTACTTGCATGCTATGCATGCTTCAATACAATTAAAAAATTTGAGAATGAAATTGAGGCAAATACGTGTTTGGCCTTCTCTGTTTGAAATCTAACTAAAATCTTGTATGAAATTTGACCGCATTTCTCCTACTGTACGTTAGACACTGTTGGTTTATATTTTGATTAGCTCATCATTGTTGAACAGGATTTGTCTTTTCTTTTATGTCTATATAATAATTATTTAATATGAGAATACTAAATTTGACTGAGTGAATGATAGAAGAAATGAAGTTGTCGCTTTCCAAATGCTTGCTTCACATGGCTGTTTCACTTGTATTGAAAGTTGCATTTAGTATTATTCCTAACCTTCCCTTGTTCGATCGATTTGCTTCTCCATTCATTCGCCTACTACCTTCATCCTACTTTTTTTTCACCACTAATAGCTTTTTTTTAGAGGTCTCTTTACCTTGGACAGCTGGTGTATGTGTCGGAAATAGTAGTAATATTACAAAAGTAGCAGGCAGTTATTCAACATCTTTATCATTCACACCATGCCAGTCACCTACTCACACAAGAAACAAAACATAATGGGTTTAAACGTCCATGGAACAAAAGCATTCAAACAAACCTCAAAAATATTCTTTTTCCTATCATCACCAAATATTTCCTCAAGTATATCAAACTCCATAAAATATTTGACAGAAACACCTTGGAACAGAGTTACAGCTGCACAGAAAAGATGTCTCAAATCATCAAAAAGCACAAAAATAACATTACCAAACCAAAAATAACAATAACATATCCAACTTGAAACTGCAGAACCAGTATCACAAATCAGCAACACAATCTACTGAAAAGGCGTCCATAGGACTAACTGAAAGACCATATAAACAAAGATACTCCCAGCACAAGTTATCATTCAATCACAGCAAATTCTAGCACAACAAAACCCTACCTAATTTTCTATGGTAAATAAAGGGAAAAAACGACAGGATAAGTACCCGAAATGTCATGCTCTATCCTCAAATCCGTGTTAACCTACAACAGCAGCAGCAAAATATGCCTCCTTGTCTAACCGGAAAAATAACCATCATGCCACACTACGTCCCTAATCATCTTCGTAACAAAAGATCATAACTTTTTTCAAAATGCCGACATCATAGCCAATTTCTTCTTAACAATTTTCCAACAAAAAGCCTAACAACAAGAAGTTTCTTTCTTCCTTTAACTGCTGACACCATTATTGTAACCCTTTGTCATTAAAATATTTGATGAGTCCCCTGTTTCATGTATATAAAAACTTGTATAGAATTTGAAGTATTACACTGACCTATGAAGTTTTAATTGTCAAACATACGATAGCTGATTCTAGGGTAGTTTGCTATGCCAAATAAAAAAATTATACTCATTTTGTCCAAGCAGATCAAGTGTTAGAGATACGAGGTTGTAAAAGGATTGTTAATAACACCCTTTTGTGCTATTTATTACCTTTAATTTTGAATTCAGTGTTTCACAAAAAAGCATGCATTTTATCCAAACAAACTTCAAAAAATAAAGATTTTACATTACATAAAAACTACTCATTGATGAAGGGCCTTTTTAATAACTTTTTCCTGTATGAGTAGTTACCACGTGTCGTTTCAAACATTAACAGTAGTCCCGAAGAAAGTTTCCATCGACATTGGTAGGGCTCTTCCATGACACGAATGTCCTGGTGAGAATGCTCTCCCTGTTCCTCACTTAAGTCTTAACAGTTCTGAGGGAAATAGTGCAAGTGGGATCTTAGAAAGTGGATTTCGACTAACATGCGAGCCCCTAACTTTTGAAAGTTCTTTAGGAGTTCGTCGACTTCCTTCTCATATTCTACACTCCGGTTATTTCCAAGGAAGGTTGTAGTTACTGGCTTAAGCAACAGTTAAGCAGACAATCCAGCTGCACTCAGCGCATCATCGAAAATCGAGCCCTCCATGAGTACCAGTATCTGAGGCCCATAAAAAATGTCAGCCTTAAGCTTTTCAAAGCTTGTCCGAGGAAAATTCTCCTGAAGGAAAGTAAATCCTCTGCCTTCCCTGTCTATTGCCTTTAAAAAGTTATTCCTGAGTCCCAATTTGATAGGTAAGCTTAGAAGTAATATCTTGTTTTTCTCAAAAAGAGGTCGAGACTGAACATTGTGCAAACCAGGTTCCAACCCTTGTCTTGGAAACCATTCTTGTCTGACATAATGGTGATCATCAGCTCGACTGTCCCACAAACACAGAAAACATGGATACTTTGTGTACTTACCCTGTAGTCCTAAAACCAATCCAACAACATTACGATCTCCACAGGTCAACCAACCATGGTTATGGTAGTTCAGAGCAGACAGCAACTGATCCATGTTGTTGTGTGTTTCTTTCATTTGCACAGAATGATCAATTGGAATCGAAGAGAATCTATTTCCATTATGAAAGAGAACTGCCTTGAGGCCTCTGCTGGACGAGTTGATGATAAGTCTCCATTCCATAACAACACAGTCCGTCCCCATTAATTCCATCCAATCAGCAATGTTGTTACAGTAAACCAGTGACAAGGCTCTCTGGGTTGTATAGAACTGTCTAAATTTATGTCACACTTTCGATACAAGTAGAACGTTGTTCCAGGTGCCAGCAAATTGTTCTCACGAAGACGGGAGCCCAGAAGCTGTGATGATTTCTTTGAGAGGTTTAGGTCTCCTGTCAGGTCATTGAGATCTACTTGTGTTAAAAGCACTGCCGGTCATTCTCTTCTAGCATGTATTCTTCACCCTGTGTTCTGTCACTTGTGTTATCAGATTCCGATTCAGAGCTAGATTCCATTGCAACATCTGGCTCGGAACAGGTAGGTCTGGACCATAGGGGACTGGTCTTATGGCAGATGGAACATCAGGATACTGAACACAATGTTTGTTCTTGCGATTGAGTCTGACGATTAGTCATGCAAAAATGACAGTACTGTTATAGCGTGTGTTTTTGTGTTTCGAAAAGTTGAAAACTTTAACAGATTGAAAAGCTTTTTTTGAGTAACTATAAATAAAATATTTTCTCCTCAATGGCCATTGATCGGGTTCTTTGTATGGAATGCAAACATTTAGAGGTTCCAATCTGTAATGAGGAGCTGTGGGACAACTGAACACCTGTCTACCGACCAAACCAGCTATTTATTAGGCTTCAAAATAGCTTATGTCTAAGAAGCTCAAAGAATTGAAAGAAGAAGGAAAGAAGGATAAAAGGAATAATTAGGCTGCTGATAGCCAACCTGTAGTAGATATCAATGAAGAAGAGCTTCAGAATACGATAAATGCCACAAATAAATTACCCAGGAAATACGCCACGAAAATTCAAGAAACATTGTTTTAAGATACACACGCCCCCTTCTTTCTCTAAGGCGGATTTTCTTGATGAAGTGTCCAACTGAAATAAATTTAACCAAAGCATTCAACACTAGTCTGCATATTTTGCAGTTGGGTTTAAATAGTGGAACAGGAACGGTAAGCCAACTTAACTCTTTTATAATCCAATTGTTAATTTCTCTTTTTGAGTAGGCGTGCTTACTTTGTTTTTTAGACCATTTCGAGGAAGCATTTTATCACAAAATTGGAGTAAATTTGAGCATGAATTTACTTGCTCAACCAGCATTGAAAGCTGCAAACTTTTTCCACTTTTAAAAGTAAGAGAACAATCTATTTTTTAGGATTATGAGTTGAAATCTTTCTAATTAAATTACCGAGTTGTTTATCATAATGATCTTAGTTTTAATTAACGTAAATAAACAGTGTGATGCTTTTCATGTTTGAACTTTATGATTATTATGGTATAGAATGAAGAATAACAANTTTTTGTTTTTTAGACCATTTCGAGGAAGCATTTTATCACAAAATTGGAGTAAATTTGAGCATGAATTTACTTGCTCAACCAGCATTGAAAGCTGCAAACTTTTTCCACTTTTAAAAGTAAGAGAACAATCTATTTTTTAGGATTATGAGTTGAAATCTTTCTAATTAAATTACCGAGTTGTTTATCATAATGATCTTAGTTTTAATTAACGTAAATAAACAGTGTGATGCTTTTCATGTTTGAACTTTATGATTATTATGGTATAGAATGAAGAATAACAATCTTACCATGAACCTTATTTGTTAACCTGGTTGGAGATCATAATGCTGCAAATAGTATTACAATTCTCTCTCAGCAAGCTATCAAAAATAAGTTACATGAAAAATAATAAAATTGTTGGGTCTGTTCTTAGTTTTGCGTCCACCAACTTTGGCGCTGATGGCCTCTAAAGTTCAATGAATAATTAAATCTATTTATTATCAATAGGCTTTTTTTTACTCCCTTGAGTGACAGTTTATCCATCTCATTTATTCCTTTTGGACTGTTTTTTGTTTATTCTTGTTGTTTTCTTTTCTTATCTTTGTTCATTCATATTGTTGTTTATTATTATGTTGTTTATTTCTATTTTGTTTACTCATGTTTTCTTTGTTATTTTTACTCTTATTTTTGTTTACTCGTGTTTTTATTTATTTTGTTATTTTTTATTCTTGTTTTTGTTTCGTTGCTTTCTGTTTTTGTCCTCAATTAACTTATTATTAATTTCCATTCTATATTGACTTTTGTATACCATTCTTTAATCTGAAAATTACACACATCAATAATAACAGCAATATTTCTTATTTGCATTGTATATACTGTTGATGTTTTTATCCTGTATAAATTTTAGAACAGTAAAGTAAATGTATAAATCCTTTTTTTTATACTGGCAAGTTACTATAGGAACTCCAATATAAGTTTAATGCCTTGGTTTCTAATACTACCTATGATATCTCAACAAGGTCTGTTCAAGAATGCATAGGAGCGAACAGTTTAGAATTTTTTATTATTTTCTTGCCCTTTCAAAGTAGATTTTATTTAACATTACTTTTCCAATTAATTCATACTTTGATCTATTTCCCAAGTTTTTAGGAAATAGCTTGTTGCAAAAGTAAATACTTTAACTAATTAAGTACAAAATAACAAATAATCAAGCCAATTAAAGCTTTCTTTGGACATCTCGATAAACACATCCAAAATCCAAGGAACTAGTTAAAGAATGCAGAAGAAAAAAGATAAGTCACATTTTCGTATTGTTTGAATTATGCCCCCCAAGAGCCAAGTAAATGATTCAAAGTTTGTGTTCGATAAATCTTCCAGAGAAAAAAGCCATTAAATCCCGACGTATCATGACTGAAAGAAACATAGTACTCAGGGATAATCAGACAAGTCTAATTTACACTGGGGAAAAAAGAAGACTAGTCCAACGAAGAGAAAGTTGTTTATCTTATATGACTTTTAAGGACCAATGGTAGTGCTTAATTCTACAAAAAACTTGGTCAAGATAGCAGTTGCAAAAACCACATCAATTGTGAGAGAAAAGGCGAAAAAAGAAGGAAGGTAATCGGGAGAAATGAAGATGCATTAAACGAGCTACAAACTTGTGGCTATTAGTAATTTTAAAAGGAGACATTGTCTAACGGGGCTGGAAAATTGAAAAAGGTGAGAACGCCGTAAACAGTTTTTTTAGTTATTTAGTTTTTTAGTTATGGTTTTAAAATATTTAATTTCTTAATTAATATTTAATGAGGGTGTTAATAGCATCCAGTCTGTAATATTATCTTAATTATTTTTCTGCATGTTCCTGTAAAGTTTCATGGTGCTAGGATCCTCCTTTTGGTCAATATTTTAACTTTGTCGTCACCGGTCTTTTTTTCAGGAGCAACAACAACAACTCTTTTAATTATAAGACCTGTCTTAGCAACAGATGAAAACAGGTTTCAGGCAATGAAATAGATTCTGACTGTAAATTCCAAAGGGTGAAATGTTTTGAAGTGGTAGAACAAGAAGATCATAAAGCACTGATCGACCGATTCAAGGCCTATCACAGTAAGAACACCCAAAATTCGTATCTTGCGACTCTGACTGACATATTGCATGTTGCTTGATCCATACAACACGAGGAAGAGCCAGTGAATGGTAGAAATTTCGTGTGCAAGATATATCGTATTTCTTGAAGATGAGTGATGAGACATACAGGAAGTCCGAGTGTACGGCAAAGAATTTTGGGACATCTTTAGGATTACAAAAACCCGGAAATCATCTTAGATGCACTACATTCTACTGGTTAGTTTGAATAGACAAGACGTGAGGATCTAGACCCTGCTTCTAGATGTATTTCTTTTGATTGAAAATATGTCATTTTTTTCTGATTAAGATCTAGTTTAATCTAGAATCCAGGTCTATTTCTCTTTCTATTTGAATATTTGAAATTAGGCCCCAAATTAGATAGTCTGATCTATTGTCTGTAATTACACCTATGATGTTGAGTGTCTTACTGGAGGGAAAAGAAATTTTAAACTTAGATCAAGAAAAAAAAGATATTTAGTCTAAGTGCCAAATTTAGGCCTGTAACTTTATAGAAGGAAGATGTTTTCATACGTTGAATAATGGTAACTTGCAAGTTAATTATTGTGAGAGAATTTCATATAGTGAAAACTAGTGTAAGCTACCTCATCATGCACAGGGACAGCTGTAATGGAGGAGTACAGTCAACTGTTCTACAGAACCTGAGAGTGAAAAAAGGTGCTGCTGTCAATAAGTCAACCGTTCATCACGACAGAGAAAGTTAAAAATCTTCAGGAACTGAATAAGCTTTGTAGTGCCCTACATTATACTTTGTACGGAAGTCTATCTCAACTAGGGTAGCCAACTCCAGGGGCGGTAGTGACTGATGATTGCCCATAAGAATGTGGCAGTAAAGACAGTGGAGGTGAAGGGTTTGTTCTTTGTAAGGATTAATAAATCCAATCAATAAGTAGGTTAATATTGCTTTATTTTGCTTTGCATCATATTAACTAAAAGTTTAAAATTTTTTCCCCCAGGAGATCTTGCTTCAGCGACCTAATGTAGTACATAGAGTCATTTTTATTTCAAGTTTTTAATACGATGTTACTTACTCAGAATATCTTTTATCTATGAATTTTCTACTTGTTTATGTTACAAAATGATTCGTTTAGCTTTTAATGTAAAGCTTTATTTGTTCTTTTTAGCTGTGATTTTTATATTGACTTTTTTTACATTATCTTTTTCATGTTAAGAATGTGTGTGACATAGGGTTAATCAATGCTAATTTTGGAAACTTTTAAAATTTAAAATAATTTTATCATAGAAATTCGTATCACTTTGTGTGTTTTAATGCTTTTTGGGGGTAGTTGATCTTCTTTTCCTAAATAAAGGTCAATGTTTATTATACCAAAAAGATGACACCTTGTTTACTGTGTATCTTGTTGAACAAGAGCTTTTATAACTATGCTCTTATATATATATATATATATATATATATATATATATATATATATATATATATANATAAGTAGGTTAATATTGCTTTATTTTGCTTTGCATCATATTAACTAAAAGTTTAAAATTTTTTCCCCCAGGAGATCTTGCTTCAGCGACCTAATGTAGTACATAGAGTCATTTTTATTTCAAGTTTTTAATACGATGTTACTTACTCAGAATATCTTTTATCTATGAATTTTCTACTTGTTTATGTTACAAAATGATTCGTTTAGCTTTTAATGTAAAGCTTTATTTGTTCTTTTTAGCTGTGATTTTTATATTGACTTTTTTTACATTATCTTTTTCATGTTAAGAATGTGTGTGACATAGGGTTAATCAATGCTAATTTTGGAAACTTTTAAAATTTAAAATAATTTTATCATAGAAATTCGTATCACTTTGTGTGTTTTAATGCTTTTTGGGGGTAGTTGATCTTCTTTTCCTAAATAAAGGTCAATGTTTATTATACCAAAAAGATGATACCTTGTTTACTGTGTATCTTGTTGAACAAGAGCTTTTATAACTATGCTCTTATATATATATATATATATCTTTTAGCGTTTAGAATTGATGTTTTCTTAAATCAAATGTTTACTTTTTATTACATATATTTGAAATCAAGTTATAACTGTGTCTTATTCTATTTGAATGATTTTTTTAAAAGCGAAATTAAAGAAATTGGAAACAAACTACAAAAAAACCAAATGCTATCTTCAATTTTAGACATATTTTGTGTGTACTAAAACCAAGACGTGATGATATTTTCAGGAAAGTAAAACTAACCCTCTGATTATAAGATTAAAAAATGCATACAGAGTAAAATTCAACACACAACCAGATTATCTCACTGATTATTTTAATCATATTATCTGAATTATGGTTGTTTTTATGAAAATTTTGATGAAAGTAAGACTGAAGACTATAGGATCAATACACCTTTGCAGCAACACATTTTGTTTTCGTGATCAACGACATCGTAACAGTGGACCTAATAGTTATTGTTCAACGATGAGGATGTTACAGGAAGTTTGGATTCAGTTGTCGTTTTTTTATTTGCACAATTTATACACAGTGGGGTTTCTTATCAGCTGAAACCGTCATTATGAAAATGTTATGGGTACATTAAAAGGGTTTGGTAAATATCAATCCCTTTTTGATCTCAAAAGTCTAAAAGCAGTTACTTTTTGGATGTTTTTTTTCTCGGGGAGGGGGGCAGCTCGTCGTTATTTACCCTGAGCAAGGTTGAAAGCTACGTCAGTGCAAAGGATTAGTTTTCTCATTTGATTTTTTACTTTGAATTTTTTTTTATCTTTTCATGTGATGCTTTCTTCCCTTTCCCAATTCTCTCTCCAATTACATGTACAAACGAAGTAGTATGCCATCTCTAATGGAGAAACGAATTAGGGGCAGTACTTTCAGGGGTGTGGCTGATGTTCGAACCGGAAGCCTGTTACGCAATAAACTGTTGATTGGTTGTCACAGTAAGGCATTGGACAGCCAACTGATGCATCAGTCAAGAATCATTTACTTTTTCTTTTGATTTCTGTGTTTCAGTTTTATTTCTGATAACTTCATCTGTCAAAACCGGGTGTACTAACCAATCGATCTTGCATTTTGGAGTCATAATTGCAGCTAACGGTTTTTAATTCTTGAGGAGTTCAAATTATCACCGTCGTTATCACCATCATCATTATCGTGGCTGTCATTGTGGTGGTCTGTTTCACCAAAGGCTGGAGAGCGCAGCATTTTCCTTACAATTGGAATGAATATCTTAGTCTGCAAAAATCGCAAATTTGTCAATGCCAATAGGATCGTTCTGCTAACCTCAGTACTTTGGGATACTGATTCCCTTGGTCGAATTTCTATTGTCAATAAAATATTGTGAATAACAGTATCTTGTCTTCTTTTTAAAAAGGATTATAATCTGTTCTAAATTTGATAAAATTCAGAAAAGTGCAAATTACTGTACTATGTAATTAAAGCATAATATTTTACAACAAACACGAAAAAAAGGGCAAAAGTTTAATCTTTTTGTGAAGGGCAATATCTAGGGTAAAGGTATGCGCGGCTATGCCAAAGTATTATGATCGAAGAAGAAGTAAGTGAGTTTTAAACTTTTACAATCAATTATCTTCAAAACTTGCTATATGTGACATCTGGTATTTCCCCTATACTTTTCATAAAGACCTTAAAACCTTTGCTTTGGTTAACTTAAAAAAAGCTTTGAGCTGATAACAGCCAGAGTCGCACATGAGAGCTGTTGGAAATTTTGTTAGTTATGTAGAAAAAAACCTTCGAATTTTTTTTAGCAGCCATATCATTTACGTCTTTAAAATTGATATCCCGAAAATCGTTCCAAATCATTAATAATAACATATACCAGTAAACTAAATTTTGAACTATGTTACTTTTAAAAAAATTGTCAGGAAAGGAGTTCTTGTAAAGAAACGTCTTTCTTAGTTGAGAGGCATGAGTAATCCCTGAACATTTATCCTGGAACTGCAACAGCAGTAACAGCAATCACCAGTGGTATTTCTTCTACAACTATTTCTACTAGTACTAGAATTGGTACTACTGTAATTTCTAAAGTAATAATAATAAAAAATAATAGTATAAATGATAAAAATAATAATGCAATATGCCCTATGCCATAAACTACAACAGGGCTTTTATAACCCATTTATTGTTGTTTCATGTCACCAAACAGGGCAAAAACAAATGTCCAGTCTTAATTTAGTGCTGCAATACCAGACATAATATTAGTAATAAGATATCTTTCTATGTATTGTCAGTCATCAGACTGGGAGTATGGAGTGCTGTGTTTATAATTTGTTGTCATAAAAGAACAATCACTTGAACAATGTACCTTTCCTCCCTTGTTGTGGGATGGTATTTCCAAGGCTGAACTGATGTTCTTATTTCATTTTTTTATTATCTATTTTATCTCATGTCTGTGGCTATACTATACATTTTACCTTTCTTGGCTCTTTTGGGCGTGCTGAAGATTGTTTTTTATCCATACCCTTGGATTTATAATAAATGGAAAATTAAAATGCTGATGCCTATGCCAGGAATTTGCGCCAGCTATGAAAGTACCTCTATAGAAGCATGAAAATATTGTTATATTGACTAACAAATTTTTTTGGTTTGGATACAATATCCCCCCTTTGCTAGACTATATAATGTATGTGTGTTTTTATGTCAGTTGCTCAAAACCTATTCCATTTACACATTTGTTTTGAAGTCTGATTTGTAGTCAATTAACAATAGTAATCAAAAGTAAGTGAAGTAGAGGAATGTTATTAAGGATGAAAGATAAACTTAAATTACATAAACAAAAAACATTTAATTGTTTGGCTTTGTATCATCAAGCAGCAAAAAATGTATTTTTTTACCCAGGCATAAAACTTCAAACGAAATATTTTGTAAGGTATTAACGATGATTTATCCTTTTAAAAAATGTTTGGGATAAGAATCTCTACCGAAATTCAAATATATTTGCCTTCTAGTATCTGGCTGCTAATCTTTTCCTCTCCAAGGATTGTGAAATAAGCAGATTTTGTTTGGTGTGTGAAAATTGGTATATCTGTAGGTCAGGCTGTATTTATCATTGCTATTGGTCAACATAAAGCACTCGTAATTATTATTGGTCAAGCAATGGCTAACACAAATAAACCATTAGATACATCCACAAAAAAACTGTCCTCTTCCACCCACAACCGTCGAAAGCTCAAAGAACGGGACACTTTCAAAACAATTTTCGAATCACCATATTAGAGGGTTTTTCTGATATTTTTTAATGAAGTAGGTAATGCATTCAGAGGAAATTAAACACATTTTTGCATTCAGCAAGACCTATCATGGATTAAAGGTTTTTTAGATCAACTAACAGCAAGACCTGTCATGGATTAAAGGTAAAGGGTATTTAGATCAGCTAACAAAACATTTTTAAGGTGCCTGAAAAAGTGGTATTTGAATTTATTTCAAAGTATATTTCAAATGCATTACCCATTTTCAGCAATAAAGAATAGCGTTTAATGTCAGGTACTTTACCAGGTCATTCTTTTCATTCCATACAGATTAACATTCTGTGCCATGCTGCGCATCATTTGGTCATCTTGGCTTTCTTTGTTTATGCAAGATTTTATAATTTCTACCAAATTTTTCTCTCGTGTGTCTTCCTAAGATTTTATGGACAATCCTTACTGCAATTTTATAATAATTTTAATTGTTACAGTTCAAAACTAAGACCCAAACAATGAGAACTTATCTATTAATACACTCTATTAAAAGTAATTGTTAAATTTTTAATTAATTATTTCTGTGGTGTCCATAACATCTGTACTGCTTAAGCATATTATGACTTCAAATATTAAATTTATATTAAAGAGAACAATACATACTCTTCTTCAACTATGCTATGCATAGTCATGTAATAAGTTTGGGTTTTTATCCTTTTCAAGGGCCAGCTTTTTAACAATAAGCCTTCAGTGCTTTAGACTATTTGTCACTCAAAAAATTGAAATGTACCATGATATGACAGGGGTGTGGTGGATCAGTATATTGTGTCTCCACCTATCATATTCAGTTTGAGCTAAAAAACAAAGACTTCCAATGATACGAGTAGGTATACGAAGTATAACCTTGCTTTTGAATACACTTTACGGTCTTAAAAATTTTACTCACTTTAAGTGTCACACTTATTACGACTGTATTATAAAGACTTTCAAGGTGTTAGGAAATTAGGTCGTGTTACCTCAAGTGTTTTAATTGAAGGTGGAGTCATCATTGGTAGGTAAGGGAAGGGTTGATTGTCTTATCCTACTTCTTTGTCTCCAGTTGTCATGATCTTGTGCTACCTGCAATACATGATACATCGTGTGTCTCTTAATGCCCTTGATGGTTTTCAAAAAGTGGATTTTAGGTCTTAAAATGTTCTCATTCTTACTCTTTCTTTGCCCTTTTGTTTTATGTCATATGGAGAAAGAATTGCACTTCTGCGTGGTGCTTCTGCTGAGGAGTCCTGGGGGTGTTGGAATCTTTTTGAGCACCCTTAATTCTCAGATTGTTTCGTCTGGTTGAAAAAGCGAACGAAACTTGCACTCCATCTAGCGAATGAGCTCCACAATTAGCCAATTTTCTGCACTGTGCTGTGACAAAGTGCTCAGTAACTTTCATATTGTCTTGATAGTAATCTTTCTTTCCAATCCCATATTTATCCACTCGGCATATGTTGCATGGTTTTCTTTCATTGACCATACACTACATCAAAATTTTCTGCTATCTTCATCGTCAGGCACACCACGCACTCTTGTTACTTCTTAAGTCAGGTGCTAGAATGTCCTCTTTTGATTCTGGACAAAAAGTCTGTTTAATCTGAACTGCTCGATCCTCGATCTTTTCAAATTTTGATTCTTTGCTTTAAGTCTTTGTTTTATTTCTTCGATTATGTCAAGTCAATGATCCCTTTTTATTTACCTTATACTATTGCTCAACCTCAAAGATTTTCTGAACTCATTCAATAAGTTTAGTCATTTTTCATTCAGTTCTTTGTTTCTGTGATTGGGTTTTTCTTATTATATTATTTTTATTGTTTTCAATGATATTATAATTATTATATTTATTACTGTTTTTACCATTATTTCCCCCCGATACTTTGACATGCCTATAGCTCAAGATTCAGTTCTGTTCATCTCAGTTAAATTTTTCACTAGCTACAATTTCAACCTACATTTATACAATAACACAACACTAAAAATTATACAATATTACATGAAAATATGGGTAGTTAATGATAAAAATAGGATTTTCAAAGAGGTGAATTTCGTATTGTCCAAATAAGTGCACATCATTTTCTTGCAGATTAGAAAGTGGGGACTTTTGGCGAATTCCATTAATAATTGCTAGTTCCTATACAACGAGTTTTCTCCAGCACAGACATACAAAATAGAACTGGTGAAAAAACGTTGTTTTTATCTGCACAAAAGAATGAACAATTATGGTACTTTCTTGATTCTTTGGGAAGAACAAGAAATCGCAATTATTAGGTGTAGATTTCCTGCCACAATGCACAGGGAAAGTTGGACACCGTTTATTGAAAAAGAACTTGTAGGAAGATAGGGGAAAACAAAGCGATGGACAGCTTTGCCGCTGCTGGGTAGTTATTGTTCCCCTGGTGAACATTCCTTTTTGTTTTCTTTTAAGGTCATTTTCCCCAGTAAGTGGGGCTCAGCCGCTGCCCTTCAAAGGGACTTTTGCAGTGACGAATTTCTTGGTCGGATACCCTTCCTGATACCCCTAGGGAAGCATTCAATAGTCATCTGAAACTTTCTGAAAGATGAAGGCACTCCATATGGAACTATTACAACTGGGGCTCAGGCGGTGTTCCAGTTGTAACAGACAAAAGAAGGAATTCTTCAGCTGCTGGAGTACTTGGAACTCTTTGTCTTTTTGCTTTCGCTACATTGGAACGAAGGCTACTAAAACGGTTTGCATATTTGCTGGACTAAGGTAAGAACAATAAATTTGTTGTTATAATGTTTAAATGGTCGCGGTCGCGACAGCCCATTGTTCGTGTTCCGCCTGTCGCCCGTCCGTCAACTTGGCCAAAATTTCCAAAATGACAATGGTTTTGGACCTGAATATAACAGGAAGCGCTTTTTTAGGCAAATATGATGTAAGGAGGAGCTTGGTAAGCATTTGAAAATAGGGAGAGGAAGGCGTCATTATGGTTAATGCTCCACTGCTCTATTTTTGTATATAAAATCTAATTCAATGTATTTTGATTAGGTTTTATTCCCCATGAATTTTTCTGATTTGCAAAAATGTAAAAAAGCGCACTGCAGGAACAAATTAATACTTTAATTTAAATTCTAGTAAAAAATTTCTACCATTAGCGTAAACATTAAGAATAACTGTCCCAGACCCTATTGCAAAACACTTATTGCCATCTCCTAAACTACAGGCTCTGGTGACGTAAACTGTTCATAACTACTAAAAATATCAAAATCGTAAGTCATGTGTGCACTAGCATCACTATCAATAATCCATTGATTGCGTCGCTTTAAGCCTCCATGATAAACAACAGTAAATAAACCTGCGTCTTCTTCATACTTACCCTTGTCTTCTACACAAGCCATTTTTGCATGATATTTCCTCCGAGATTGAGTCTGCTTGTCACTGGAATTACTCTTCCTGTTACTTCCACGTCTAGTAAACTCACTTTCACCGTTATACTTGTGCGGACAATCACGTTTGCAGTGGCCTTCCTCTCCATAATTGTAACAAGTACCAGAAAACCTTTTTTCACGACTATGTTTTGAAAAATTGCGATTTGCAGCATACATCACTGACGAACTTGGCGATGAATTCCTTTTGTCAATTACTCTTCGTTCCTCTGTTCGTAGTCCTTCCCTCAACTCTGACAGTGTGACTTCACCTTTTACCACGTAAGCAATGCGTAAATTTTCGTATTCAGGCTGGTAATCCACGAAGAAGAACAGCGATCTGAAAATCTGGAGCAAGTGCAGAATCTAATGCAGCTAATATCCCAGTTTTGTCCTGTAAATCCTGTAAATCTCCTGTAAAGTCCTGTAAATCTGTAAATATGCATCCACAGTCTGGTCTGACTTCATTTTTAAATTCAGATATTCAAATCTCAAAAAGGCTGTGTTTAATTTTTGCTGATGCGGCGAATGCTGTAGAACCAGCTAGTTGAAGTTAGACGTTTAACTGATGCAATGTAATTAGCCATTATTATGTTTGCCATTTTGTAATTAGCCGTAATTAGACCGCAAGTTTTTATGAAAATTTTTGCAAACGCCGAATCACTTCAACGTACTCTTATTTCAACATTCTATTTTATGACATGAATAAAAAAAGGTTTAAGTTTTTGAAGAAGCAATGGATGTATATAAACGATTATAGAAGACACCAATTAATTTTTCATATCACCAGACGTGGGAGAGGCACCATCATAGTATTGCAAAATTACTCCATCTAATGTCAGATTTAATTCATCAAGTTACCCCAATTGGAAATCAACTATGCCATTTGCTGAACGTTCGTCGACTTTCAATATTCTAAAGCATTGCTTCTTAACTTTAACAAGTAGAAAATAGAACCAAGCGACACCGTTCACTTCATTTTGGTTTTTAGAATATTGATGAATAATGATGAATGCGCAAGGCTTGGTCATTATTCATTTTGGTGAAAAATGACCAAGCCATGTGCACATCGTCAGCTACTTTTAGTTAATTTTGATTTTATGAAGTTGTTTCATGTTGAATATCGGATGAGGTATATTTAGCATTTTTGGAAACTCATGTGTATCTTTTACTCTGGGATCAGGAAAGAACAAGAACTGAAATAGGGCTTGCGAATTAAACCCATTCACAGCTTAAGCATCTTTCCCCGTATCACGTAATCCTTTTAAAATGAGGAAGTACGTACCATAATATACAATAATAATATAATAATATATAATATACAACTGCTCCTTTCATGCATAACATAATATACAGCACAAAACCACTCCTTTTTGTCAAAGTTGCTACATGAGACTTTTATTTGGATTTGCTTAGTCTTGTCCTTTTCTCTTTCCGGTCGTTCAGGTCTTTGCGTCAAGGTTCAAACTTTTTTTTATAAGTACTTACTCCTTTACCTTGTAAAAGTCCACTCATGGTTAACCTTGCTGTTTACAAACTTGGAGAATTCAACTACTGGTGCTGTGTGCTAGTTTCGAAAAAAAAATTTACAACCATAATGGCTCCATAGAAACCACGTGTGTGTCCTTTCTGTTTAAACTTATGATGTTCTTACCGAGCACTTTACCTTACTTTGTTTTCTTTGCTCTAACCAGCCTTTGCAATTCAGAGACGTTTAACTCCGATAACAAATATTGAATTTTTCTTGCTTCCTGTGGTTGAGAATTCTTTTCTTACATTACTCGTCGAGTCCTAACCAAGTTCATTCTATTACTTAGAAGCGTTTTTTTTCTTTTGCAATATCATTAAAGTTCTCTTGCGGGTTGTAAAGCTTTTTAGCCAGAAACCTTATACACCATCTGATCCAGGCGCCTTCCAGTCTGGTACTTTTTTAAGAATCTTTTTTATTTTCTCTTCCGTGATATTCACTTCAGCTTGTCTTGGTCCAGTATTCATCCTCGTTTTAAAGTCTTCTTTTTAACCACTTTGTGTCCTTATTGTGCTCGACCTCTGCACTCCAAATGTCTGACCAGAATTCTCTTGCTTCATCTCCATGCGGCACTCCACATTTGCCCTGCTCTCTTTCACCGTTCAGTTGTTTATAGAATCCACCTTAGTTGTTCTTGAATTGTCTATTCTGTTGGTATTGCTTGGTTCTTTGGTTATATCTCGTAATCTCTTCGCTTTTGTCTTTAATTCTTTGTCTCAACTCCTCTTTCACAAATTACAATCTTTTTTGCTTAAACCTGTACTTTCTTTGCACTGCATCTGAATCTTTCTTCTTAACTGCTTCTTGTCAATTAAGGCATTTACTTGACCTGAATCTCTGTTCAAATCTTGCCCTTCAAGCCTATGTTGCTTCCATGGTTCTTTTCTTGTATCTTTATTTTTGCTTTTTATTCCAAGCATTTCTGTCACCATTACGGCTCCACAATATATCAGATTATAATTACAGTTTTTACTATTATTAAATTATATTAACCCTTCCATTAAAAGTTTTTACATCCTGTTTGCATGACTCAATATTTGACTTCGATGAACGTCAGATTCAACAAGGCTTCACGTCTAAGTTCTCGGGTACTTTAGAGCATACTGCAATGATGGGACATGTAATAAACAAGGCTCGCACTTTTCAATGCTTCTAGTCATTACTCTTTTAGACCTAAAAAATGCTTTTGGTGAAGTTCATCACAACCCAATAACATCTGTTCCAGATCACCATCACATTCCTGGCAAAATGAAGTCTTTAATGACCAGTCTTTTCACTGAATTTACAACAGCATTTATCACTGATCATTTTACAACTGAAGCCATAACAGTTCGTCGTGAGCTTTGGCAAGGTGATTGTCTTAGTCCACCACTCTTTAATACGTGTTTTAACACATTTATTCAGTACATTAGGACTGAAAAATACAACCAACTTGGTTTTTCACCTCACGATACGAACAACTGCATGTTCATTCCTGTGCATTGGTTTCAGTTTACAGACGACGCTGCGGTCATTAGAAGTGGAGAAAGAGAGAACCAGCTTCTTTTACTCTGTTTTACTCGATGGTGTCAATGGGCCAACATGATCATAAGGGTTGATAAATGTGCCACATAAACTTTTTATTAATAATGAAACTGTACCTCCTGCAGCCATGTGAGATACCTTTATGTACCTCAGACGTTACTATGACTTTCAAATGACAAATCAAAATCTCAAATCTAAGCTTCTGTCTCTTTTACTTGATCTTCTCAAAGAAATTGATTCTTTACCTATCCACCCAAAATACAAAATGCGTCTCTATAGTGAGTTTGCCCTGTCAAAGGTTTCCTGGCACTTTAACTGTTTCAAATGTTTCTGAAACTTGGGTGGCAGTCTTATCTCTATTTTTCTTTCCAAAAATCGATTTGGAAAAAACTTCTACAGCGCCAAACGGTCACCCGTAACGCTCTGAAGTCGTCACCAAATTATAATATCCGAACATTGTGGAATTTTTAAGTTACATTTTAAATTTAAATTTTGATATTGAAACAGAATATATGTGCAAACAGTCGGACAAAAGGGGTTCCTGATGCAAATGTAATATATCCCAAGTGACATTTACAAGTAAGCTAAAATTTGAATAAGAGAACTACAATTACAACGGTGTAACCTGTATAGTGGTTCGAGGATCGGGAGACGAAATTGCGATTGTGCTGTTCCTATTTCTCACATTGACTAAAACAATAGTGGTCACAAGCACTTTTGTGCACCAGTTATTCCCTTGTGTTACGAAGCTCGTATTAATTTTTTTTTTAATTTTTCAATATTGCAGAGGCTAGCGCGAACGCAGACCCCAACTCAGAAATTATACAGTACAGTTAACTACGTTTGAGGTAGTCCCAACCTACCAGAAATTATACTGTACAGTTACCTGCGTTTGAGGTAATCACAGAGGTCAACCAAATGAAAGTGCAATCATAAGGCCCTCAATCTGAAAATGAGATTCCTTTTTTTTTATCTTTCTCATACGTCTACCCTGGTAAACAGTGGCAAACGGGGGAGCCATTGGGTTCAAGAATCAATAATGACCTCCACCAGTTAATCATTGAAAAATCCGACAGGCAGAGAAGAGAGCAGAATGGGGTCATTGTGCGCGCGCAAGACAAAGACAAAGAAATAGACAAACAGGGGGGAAATGGAGGATTGATTTTTTGAGATTAATTATTCTATTTTATAATTTTGTTGTTGTTGTTTGCTTGTTTTTTTGGTCCTGGCATCCTCATCTTCTGGGAAGACCTTTTCCCTTTTTTTCAAAAAATATTTATTACACATTTACACATTTTAAAATACTAAGAAAAAGGACTAAAAAGTCTACATGTGGGAATAAAGTGCTGCGAAGATGAGACTCTTAAAAGAGCCACAGCACTTGGAGGTCGAAACAAAATTACAATGCTAGCATTTCTACTCACATTTTTAGACACAACTTATTGTGTCTAACGTGGCACAAAATACCGTTGTGGAGCCAGACATTCTCGAATTCTTTTTGAAGGAAAGAGTCTTGGGACCTGAACGCGGTATAGATGCGGTAATATAGGGTGTTCTTAAAGAGGGTAAATACATTGTTTTCATTATAAGTGGTGTTGTCGAAGGGTTGCTTACATCGCCAGTGCCAAAGACAATGTTTGGTTAGTTTGATTAGATAAAAGAGAAGAGATTTGGGGATCGCTGGGGTTTGTTTACCACCAAATTGATGAAAAAGAATATGGTTGGTGTTTCTTAGAAATTGAGAGCCTAACAGTTGTTTTAGGGTGGGAATAATTTTGCGCCAAAATCTCCTGGCTACTTTGCAGGAGACAAAAATGTGGGCTGTCGTTTCCACACACTTACATTGGTCGCATTTAAGTTGGATGTTGCTCATGCCCCATCTGTGTAAAACGTCAGCAGATGGGAGGATGTTATGAAGGATTTTGAAGGATGTATCGTTTTCATGGCCTGCTGAGAGGCCTGCATGGATTGTTTTCCAAATCTTTTGGTTGGGTACAACTGCTTTGATAGGGGGAAGCGTTTTCTCACATAGGATTTTGTAACATATTTTAGTTGAAAAGCCTTTTTCTTGCAACACTGGGATTTTTTCCTTGACGGAATTAAATGCCTTTAGCAAGGTCTTATAATAATAGGGGCATTGGCCATACACTGTCGGGTACTGATTGTTCCAAAGGTTTCTCCAGGTGTCGTGAAGATGTTGGGCCAACCAATACCTCGCCAGAGATGACCATTTTTGGGGGGAGGGTTCCAGAATGTCTCGAAGGGAACTTAAGGCAAGCGCCTGTGCTTTAGAGACCAAATGGGTCAAGTTTAAGCCTCCTTGGTCTACAGGTAAACAGCAAGATGTGCGAGCAAGAGGTTCATGACTTTTTTTCCATAAAAAGGAAAAGGCGATTTTTTCAATACGTTGAAACATCCATACCGGAATGGGAAGGATCGTTAAAATGTGGTTTAATTTGGAGAACGCCAGATTATTTAAAATGAGGACTTTGCCTCTGAGGGAGAGCATACGATTGCTCCATATGCCTAAGCTGCGCTTTAGCTTTGAAATAACTGAATTTAGGTACATTATGATCCCTTTTGGTTGTCCAAAGGAAACTCCTAGGATGTTAGCGTTTTGGACTAGTTCAATGGTTGGGTGATAGAGTTGTATTGGGTGGTGGGGGTTAACTACTAAGGCTTTAGTTTTGTTTAAGTTTAATTTTGAGCCACTGGCTCTTTCGTAAATTGAAACTATATCCAGTGTGGCTTTTAGGGATCTTTGGTTAATGAGGAATATTGTAGCATCGTCAGCATACTGTGAGATGCGTGCTTCTTCAACATTGCCAGGTAGTTTTAGGCCTTCAAACTGTGGTGCTTTACGGATTGCGCTGGCTAGGGTTTCAGCTACGAGACAGTAAAGTAGTGGGGATAGGGGGCAACCTTGTCTAACACCTCTTGCTGGAAAAAAGGGGTCTGAGGAGTGTCCGTTATTGATTATTTTGGTTTTAATATTTGAATACATGGATCGCACCCACTGGCGGAAGACTGGGCCAAAATTCATTTTGGTCATTGTTTTTTCAAGAAAGGACCATTCAACTCGATCGAAAGCCTTCTCTTGGTCCAGGTTCAGAAGGGTTAGGGGGATGTTTCGTTGTCGGCAATAAGACATGGTGTCCCTTATTAGTCGTAAATTATCGTAAATTGTACGGCCAGGGACATTGCATGTTTGATCTTCATGTAGGACTTCCTGGAGTAAAGGTTGTAGTCGCGAGGACAATACCTTTGCAAGGATTTTGTAATCTACATTTAGGAGTGAAATTGGCCGCCAATTGGTGAGATCCATCCGATCGTTTTTTTTAAAAATAAGGCGTAAAAGCGCAGCACGCATTGTTTCTGAAAAGTGCCCAACTTGAAAGGAAAAATTAAACACTTGTAGGAGAGATGGGCCTAAGACATCCCAGAATCGGAGGTAAAATTCTGCTGGGAAACCATCATTTCCAGGGGTTTTGCCAACCTTCATTGCTTTTAATGCTAGTTGGCATTCCTCTAGGGCTAGAGGGGAATCTAAAATGTCTCTAGAGACGTCAGATAGTGTTTTATCGATTTTGGAAAGAAGATAATTTTGGGCAGGTTCTTCAATTGGGGAGGATGAGTAAAGGTTATCATAGAACTTTGCTGCATAGGCTAAGATATCTTTATCAGAGGTAAGGATGTTTTGGTTATCTCTGAGCGCTGAAATAGTGTCTCTATTCCCTTTTGTTTTCTCCAGGGAATAGAAATAATTGCTTGGTTGCTCATTTGCCGTGATAAATTGTTCACGGCATCTGAGTCTGGCTCCTTCTATTGTTTGGAGGTCCAATTGTTTTATTTGTTCCTCTAGGTAACGGATGTTTTCTAACCGTTCAAGGGATGGAGGTTCCTGCCTTGCTTTTTGTAGCTCATTGGCTATTTGGGTTCTGAGCTGGAATTTTTCTTTTGACATCCGTTTGGAGAATCTAATACAGATGTGTTTCATCTTTCTTTTGCCTATGTCCCACAAGGCATGCAGATTAGGAAAGTCCGCCTGCCGGGTGAGCCAGAAAAGCCAAAAGGATCGAATTTTGGTTTCGAAAGTTGGGATCCTAAGGAGTTGGGTGTTGAGTTTCCAATGGCCTGGCCCAGTCTTATTTGATTCGCCGAGAGCTATCCTAACTGTCATGGCATCGTGGTCTGACAAAGGAAAGGGGTTGATTTTTGCAAATTTTAAATGTGGGTTTAAATTTTGGGTTAAGTAAATTCGGTCTAAACGGGTTCCAATACTTTTATCCGGGGTAAAGTACGTGTAGGCCTTAAGAGTTGGATTTTTACACCGAAAGGAGTCTTGTAGATTCATGGCAAGGAGAGCGGCTTTAAGTTCTTTTATGGGCCCTGCATGAATAACTCTATTTCCGCCATACTTATCCATAGTTTGGTCAAGGACGCAGTTAAAGTCCCCACCTAAGACACAAGGGAGGTTACCTCCCAGGAGCCGGGTGAGTTCTGAAAACACTTTTTTTCAAAAGAGGCAACTATTTTTAGGTAATGTCCCGAGGCGTGTTGGACGAGACTTTTATGGTCAATTTTAGCATTAATTTTTTTGGAAAACAGGATAGCTGTGCCAGATGAATGGGTTGAAGGGCCATAGGCCCAAAAACACTTGCCTGGCCAGTCTCTCGAGAACTTATCGGCATCTTTTTTGTTAGATACGTATGTTTCCTGAAGAAAAACGATATCTTGTCTCATGGTGGTAAGCCATGAGAAGATAAGTTTTCGTTTGGTTGGATCGTGAATACCACGACAGTTGAGGGAACAGATATTGATGGTTCTAGCCATATTTTACCTCTTCGGGGATGTCATAGACCTCTGCTGACGACAGGGACCGCCAAGGGGTATTTCTTCAAAAATTTCCGCAAAGTCAAGCACTGGACTTTCATCGTCTGTGGACAAACCCGTGCTTAACGTCTCCTCTTCTTTCTTTTTCAGTACCAGCTTCTTTTTCTTCTTGCTTCTTGTAGAAGGCTGCTGTGTTGTTGGAGTTGGAGGGGAGGGTGGGGACGTCTCAGGGAACAAAATGTCAGAGGTGATAGTAGGAGGGAGGGATTCTTCTTAAGTAGGGGAAGGGGGAGGTTCAACTGAGGCCTCTTTAACGATGGTGGGCAAGAGAAGAGGGTCTTTTTCAACTTGCATCACATTTTGGGGAGCAGGTGGAGGGTTCTTTTGTTCTTGTTCTTTGGGTTCCTCAGCAACCCTGTCCACGGCTCTGCTGGCTCCCTGCTTGGGGGAGGTCGCTGCTGCATAGGATGCTGGCCGCCGATGTCCCCCAGCTCCCGACCCTCCCAAAGGTCTCTCAATTTCTGCTCCCTTTGTGATGCAAAGTCGGCAGAGCTCACCGTCTTCATGTTGCTCCTCCGTGATGGGGCACCACGTCTTGAGGAAGGGGCAGGTCAAGGTAATGTGGGTTGTCTGCCCACATTGGGCACAGCAGGTGGCTGAGCAGTCCTTCTGCTCATGACCAAAAACCATGCACCTGCTGCAGGACCATTTGAATTTGGTACCCCAGGAAATTAATGAAGTTGGGAACAGACTTCCTCAGATGTAATGTGTACCCGTCTGTTCCCGGTGTAGATGCCACTGCCATCTTTTCTTCTCTCTCTTTCCACAGAGAGGGGGAATCCAAAATCGCTAAGGACTGCCTTCAGGACCTCGTCACCTTCAGGACCTCGTCAGAGATCTCAAATAGCAAGCCCAAGGCGAGAACTATAGAAGTTGGGTTATTGGGGTTCTCAACCTGGCACTTTACCCCTTTGATAGGAATGAAAATCTTCTTAAGGAGGGTCATTTGCATCTTCTTCTTAGTGAAGGAAACCCTGAAATCCCCACGGAGGTATTGTAGGCAAATTATTTCACCTGGGGGAACTCCTGCTTCCTGTAGACCACGGAGGGCATCTGAGGAATTAATCCTAGCAGGTAAACATCTAATTAACACAGGGAACGTTCTGGGAAGTAAACAACTAATTAACAGTTTAACAAGTACCTGTCGCCCGAGGAGTAAAAACTAAGCCTAAAAACGGCGCGAAAACACAATTTCAAAACTCCCTGGGGATAGTAATAAAGGATCGTACCTTCACGAACTCCTCCAAAAAAAACTACCCTCAAGCAGGCACTTTCTGAAAATCAAAAATCAAAACTCCCAAACAAACTCTGGACGCTGCTTTAGAGCAGAGGGGTATTTTTCGTATCTAATTTTTTACTTTATATTTGATTTTCTGTTGCTTTCTTCCCCAATTTTATCTCTAAAAACACGTACAAAATAAGTAATATGCTACTTATAGAGGAGGAACGAATTCAAGTAAGTATGATCAAAACACGAAGCTCCCTTGTGAAGTTTTTAAAAGAGAACTCGAAAGCTTCTGTAAGGAAATTTACTTCTGTTTTTCAGGGTTTAAGGCTAAGGCAGCTTCAATAAAATGGATTAAAAATGTCTTTCTTATGACAAACTGAGGACCCCCAAACCACGAGTTTTTCTCCTTTTCATCACCGCGATAAATAACAACATTTTTACTGTGCCAAGTAGTAAAAAGAGAATGAATTTTTAAGTTCAACAACTTTAATTATCCTGAAGTATTCTCCTTTGATTTACTCCCCCTGAACAATTATCCTTAGAATGAATATTAGTAGAGCTATTGACAGAAATTCTGTTGTTTTGGGAATACTTTTGTCTTCTTTTCCTTCAGTCTTCTTCCAACTTCAAGTTGGGTCGGCCGTCGACATTTCTTCTCCCACACACTCCTATTGCTTACATCATCCTCCTCAGTGCCAACTGTTTTCTTATTAGTCTGCACTCTGTCTCTCCATCTCAACTTCTGGCGCCCTCTACTTCTTTTTCCAACTACCTGCTGATGGTACACTTGCTTCACAAGACTTTCCTCCTCTCTCCTCATTAGGTGTCTAAACCAACAGAGTCTAGCCTCTTTAGCCTTTCTCCCCACTTCGACTACTTTGGCATGCCTTCTCAAATCTGCACTTGTTCTGTGCTCCCACAGAGATACTGCTTTCTTCAATGGCCAAGTTTCAGTTCCATTCATGAGAAATACTGTTTTGTTTCATTTTAAATTCTGTATTCAACACAGCCTTTGTAAAAAAACCCCTTAAAATGCACGCAATTTGAGCATATAAATTAAAAGTACTTTGATGATTGCGTTTTCAAAGCTTCTTGAAATAAAAGCTTACAATTGCAAAAACTTTCGTAGATAGAGTAGTATCATGGAAGTCTTCATAGATTAATAGTATAATTCAAATAAAGTGGACTTAAAATATATAATTAAAATAAAAGCTCTTAAAAGCAAATTACATTGACACACAGCCACAAAAATGTCACCCAAAAATAAAGCTGCTTTTTCTCTACCATGGGAGTAAAAGGACAACGCCCAGTGCTCTCTAAACCTCAGGTATTAATTAAGTAATATAAAGCAAATACTTTTAACCTTGGGTAAAAATATTTTCTTCCTAAATTTCTGTTTAGCAAATTCTTACGCAGAACAATAAAAACGCCATTTGTGCTTTAATAGTGCGAGGATTATTCCAGATCTGGTCAAAATCACATCTTTGGAAAACAGGAGTGACACCGCCAGTAAATGTCAAAACAAGATTAAAATATTATAACTTTCAATCAGAGGAGATATTATAGATGATTAGCTGATGTTTCAAAATAACTCAAACCATAAGATCTTATTACTGAAAGCTCTCATTTTCTAAATAAAATTCCATACATTTTCGGAAAATCTTTTTTTTCAATCTCATAATCATGAAGTCCTTCGAATCGTTTATACACGATGATAAAAACTTTTACCTGTAAGGGTAGATTGGTCGACCATATCAAAAGTGATGGCAAACCAAACTGTTTTAGAACACTGAGGCAAGTTTGTTTTCCTGCAAAACAATAACAGTAGGATCAGCAGACGCTGAAGTGAAAGTTATTTAAATATATGGAAATAATCTCGCCGAAACCAGCATAAACCATTTTCTTCAAATTTTTGTCCTTCGTATTCTTCTTCGTGTTACAAATCTTCTCGATGTTAGTTGTGTTAAAGTTGTAGATAAGTATTTTTCTTTGCATCATGTTCTTTGACTTTGAGATGCTTCCCTGAGGCAGTGGTATTGACAAAAGGACAGGAAGCACCTACCCCAGGAACCAAGCTTTTAATTCGTCTAAATCCAAGGCCTAAATATGGGCTGTGCCAAACTTAAGATTAAAAACAAAGTAATTCTACGCTTTTATTACGCTTATATCCATCCAAATGAACTCACAGTTATTAAGTATACGTTAAAAGTTTTTGAATAAAATAGAACATTAAAAAAAATCAAAGTTAATTTTGACAAAAACAAGCAGTGAAAGTAGAAACATTAGAAAAAGAATTCTTCTTTTTACAAACTTTTTGATCAGCATTTGACTACATTAATCATTACCATTTAGTACCTACAAAATAAAAATTTGCAATTGATATGGTTGGATAAATAGGCTACTATTGGACCTTTTATTTGAGGCATAAAATGAGCAGTTCAAATTGTAGCCAAGATAAAGGGTGTAAATCACACAAAGCCTGTTCAGGCTTCTCTTAATTCAATAAAAATCCTGGTTCCACTGCTCAAAGCTACATTTGGTACTAAAAGTTAACTTAAAGCTTTAAAAGATTGTGAACTTCTGATAGAGTATAGGAACTCCAGCTACTTTTATTTCTATGCAGCTTATCTTTAGTATAAATTCAAGGAGTCAGTATTATTAGAAATTTCATAAATGTTATCTGGCCAATGTTTAATCAATATCATTCACAGCATTTTTACATTACACTCCCTATACCAGGGAATATCCTAACTTTCATAATACGGGGGAAAGCTTTAGAACCTGTAAATGCTTGACGACAAAGAAGCAGCAACAGAACGAATTAATAAAATATGAATTTTTGCCTGTTTCTTGTAATTAATTGAAAATTAAATAAAAAGAGATTTTAAGTACATTTTTATGCCCCAATATTAAATAGAATTAATTACATTAACAAGGTTTGCGAAGCGCCCAATAACGCTCATTACAGATTTAAAAAATGTAGTATTGCAAGACCTGTCTATCACTTCTTTATACTGTGATTTTGGACGCAGCTGGTTTGATTTTCATGCTACATCTCCTTTTGAAATAAACAAATCTTTTGTGAATAACAACATTGTTGACTGAGTTTTTCGTAACTTCCAAAAGCGGGGAAAGTCACATTTGCGGTATAACTTTAAAAGTCCTCACAAAGACAAAATTTATGTCTCTGAAAGTACCATATATTGTAAGCTGTGCCTTGTTTTGGAAAAAAGTTAAATTTTACCCAATTTTTAGCTTACTCTTCCTTTATTAAATTCCAGACTAGAAAGACAGCCTTCTCCTTCTATAACCAAATCTTCAAGTTTCAAGAAGATAGCTATGGTCATTAACAGAGAATTGCTTAGTCCCATGAAATAGATCCCATAGGGCTTTTAAAACAATGTTTAAGCTTCATTACAATATTGTATAGAAACTTTGCTATTTTTCTGATCTTTTTATCAGTCAGCCTCGACAGAAAGAAAGCGTGACCCTTGGATACTTCCTATGATTCAATCAAAAACTATTTTAGCTAGTTATTAAAAATTACATTTTGTGTCAAGGAAAAATTACGTTTTAAATTTTTTAAATCTGTTCCTGACAGAGTGAACAAGTGAAGAGTTTCCCCGAGTCGAGCAGAACTAAGACTATATGAGTATACTACACACAATCTTCAAACCAACAGTGGATTCTAATAATTCAAACACAATAAAACTTCAGCTGAATTTCTTACACCGGTAAAATGACTGTATTTTTATCTGATTTCAAATCCCGTCCATTCTTTAATCAATAATTATTTTGATTAGAAATTCCTTTCGGGATACCAAACAATACAAAGCTCCATGCAAATGTGATTCGCTTATTTGGAGCGTAAATTTCTTGGTGACAACTAAAAATCATAACACATGAGATTTAGATCCTAACCTCGTAATGGTTAACACATGACTAAACATATCTCAAAACAAGAACCAATTATATTTTGCTCTAGACATGAGAAATTTCATGATTTTTTTAGTTTTAAAAACCTCTACCTCTTTATTACTCGTCAATCAGTGTTTTAAAACAGCATAAAGAGAAATAATTTGTATCATCATTATGTAAAAATGAAATATTTATTGCCCTTTTTTCGGCGATAGCTAATTGCGTAAAATTTGTTGCATTGACGTTTCAGTAGCTCTAATTTCCAAATAAGGCTTAAGAGGCTTCATCTTAAACCTCTGCTATTGGCTAAAAACATGATTCATTATTCTACTGTCTTTCCTGTGTACGTTTTTTTGAAGCAAAACTGATTCTTATAAAAACTTGCCCATATTAACATAAAATGAACACAAATAGATGATGACGATATCTTGCATGAAATGAAATAAAATATCTTAGAACTTAATGTATTTGATTGGCTTCTTAACCAGGGAACGGTTATCTAGCTCCATTCACATCCATATAGTTTATCATTGGAATGAATTAGCCGATTATAGCAGAATACGTTTTTCATACATGTTTGGTTTTGACGATAAAGAATGGGATTTCTGCTTACTAATGTAGGCTAATCCTCTTAGTTTAGAGTTAAAACCATGGATAAATCGTACCAGGAGTGCTTTAGACATTGCCTGGAGCAAAAGTTCTCACAAATACTTAAATAAAATTTCTTTTTAAAGAAAAGGTTGCTATGTCTCTTGCCATACGTAGAAACGCCTGTCCCCAACCATTTATTTTATCGCGCAGTCGTAATGGTGTATACAAGAGGAGACCAAGGGCTGGGTTATTTTACTCAAATTATCTCAAGCATGATCTATCTAATTGTTCTAAATTTGGGATAAATTATAGAGTGAGTGACATAGATCAAGACAGGAAAGTTGGGTCGGGCAGTAAAGAATACGTTTAAATTCCGAAACTAGTTCCTTTTATGAGCCTGCAAAATGCAGAACCTAAATTTTATTTTAGACTATTTTAAAGTATGCAATAAATTAAGGGTTACAGTTTTTTGTATTTGATGGTAGGCCTACTATAGATTCTTTTATCTCGGCTTTTTGAGCCATGAATTTTTAATAACGGTAGAGATATTAAAAATATGGATGTTTGGTTTAAAACTAATGAGGTAGGAGATAACGGGCAGAGTAATGCTTGGGCAGAAAATACGCCAGCAGAGAAAGAAATTTCCAAAACAAAGAAATTATAATAAAGCAAATTGAGGTTGCTGTTTTATTGTGGTACTTATGTTCATCTGTTGGCGTAAAATATGACCTGTAACAAGCAGTAATATATATATATATATATATATATATATATATATATATTATGAAATAAATAGAGAGGATTTGAAATAATGGAAAAGTGAAAATAAGAGTGTACAGAACTGGATTTGAACCCAATGTCTGTTGCTATCACGTCAAAATACTTTTCTTAATCAGATAATTTCTGCAGCCATCTGTTTTACTTGATTATTTCTAGTTTTCTTGCCCTGCATATTTGTATGGATCTGTTGGCCACACTAAAGAAAGGAAGCCGTCGTTTTATGAGAGGCTGTGCCCTATATTCTTGATTTGGGATTGTATTTTCAACAAATAGTCTTTGATTATTCATTCAGAAAAATGGCGTTGCTGAGAGCGGACGTGTTACTCGTTACTATTATGTAGTTTGTCTTAAACTTTTACTTGAAGAAACCTTAGATTTCGCCCGGTGGAATTAGTATTAATCTTGGAGAGAAAGATATTTATAACCTCTGCAGTGAATGGTTTACATACCCAAACTTATGGGCAAAAAAGAAAGATAGACATTATGTACGTTTCAATCGGAGCAGTCTATGTTTACTATTAATGATCTGTTGTGATATTAACCTAAATCATGCATCGTACAGACTTGTAAAATAGCTCAACCATCTATATTCCTCCAAGAGTAGGGAAATATTTCACCAGAATGCAAAACGGTTAGCAAAAAATTTGAGATAATAGCAGAGTTTTGACAGAAATCCAATTATCGACATTTTTGCATCAAAAAAAAATTCAAACACAGTCTTCTGAAAATACGGTATACTTAACATCGACAGCCCTCTAAAGACCGTTTCAGGGGGAGGCGTTGGGGTTTGTGTAAATGAAAAAACTATATACGACTATATACGGAGGGAAGATTTAGAAAATTAATAAGTGCAGTCAGCGTGGATTGAAATTTGAATTAAAAACTAAAAGAACATACTGTTATGCTTATTAGATAAGGCCCCGGATTCGTTAACACACCTTTCAAACATTTAAAAAAACAACTTCAGCACGTGTTGTTATTAGCAACCAAATAGAAAAGGGAACTTTTTCTCCCAGGAGACCCTAATGTCAATTATCTTCTTAAAGTTGATTGTAAGGAAATAAAACGTCATCGTTAATTGATGTCTAACTTGTCAAAAATGCCTCCATAATAGAAAAAACTGAAGTTATTTCCATGTCTATAACAATCACCTAAAAAGCTGGGTATACAACTGCACAACTCAAAATTTTTCGCTAAGACTATTTACTGTCGTGGTTACTAAAACTAAAACCCACATAAGATGTGCAATGACATTCGCAACTTTGATTTGGCTTAAATCAGAAACATTTCATTTGTTAATGATGGATGAAACCTCCTGAGGGACACAATAACAATGATATTCCAGAGACATATACCTCTATTGGATAAAAGAGTCAAACGAAAGCCCTGTCTGCGGACCACTGTTAATATAAAAGTAAAACTGAATGATCGACTCCTGCGGAAAATGAGACAAACTCGCTGCTACATCTTTGGTTGACCAAATCAGAACCGAAGTAGACGCTGGTCAGCTTGTTGGTGCCTGCTTTATAGATCTTATGAAGGCATTTAATACCATAAGCTAAAAGACACATCTCAGTGAACTGTTAAGCTATGAAAAAAGAGTTACAGAACTTAAATTAGTCAAAAATTCTTTTGTTCAACTGCCACATGCTATTCTATTTCAATGGCCTCCTGTCAGAAAAACAACCAGTACACACAAGTGTTCCTCAAGGATCCATCCTGGAACCCTTTCTCTTCGCTTTAGTTTTTACTGATATTGTTGAACGTCTGAACAACTTGTAGATTATCAAGGATGGCGATGATTGTGTGATCTTTTCTACAAACTGAGAAATTCATACTATTGAAAGTTGGTTAAACAGTGATCTGGAAAATCTCTCCATTTGCTTTGATAAATATAAACTCTTGGTGAATTTAAAACCTGGAAAAACAGAGTTTCTTTTGTTTGGTACAGCCCAACGTATTAGCAAGACAAACAAAGATCTCGATATTAAAAACGAAAAGGAACGAACCAATGTCAAAAATGTAAGTGTAGAATTTGACAACTCCCTAAATACAAGCTGTCATTTCGATAAAACCTACATAAAAATGACTGGCAGGTTGATACTACTTAACGAAGTTAAACATCTGCCAATATCAGAAGTAGCTTAAACATCGTAAAGTTGGTCACCCTTCCGCTTTTTACTTATTGAAGTCTATTAAAACTAACCAACACGAAGACACAAATAAATCAAATCAACTCACTTAAACAACAAGCCAAAGAACTCGTTTTCAGGAGAGCCAAAAAGAAAGCAAATTTCAAGTTGCTTAACAATGGAAAAAGAACGGTATGTTTGTTTGTACACGAACTCATAAAAAAAACTTATGTAAGCTATTCTGAATGGTTTTATTCTCTATAAAGATTGGCAACAACTAACTAAATAGATAGATAGATATATAGAGAGATAATGGATAAATAAAAAGATAGGTAGAGTGACAGATCAATAGATAGATAGATAGATAGATAGATAGATAGATAGATGGATAGATAGATAGATGGATAGATAAATAGATAGATAGATAAATTAATAGATAGATAGATGGATAGATAAATAGATAGATAAATAAATAGATAGATAGATGGATAGATAGACAGATGGATAGATAAATAGATAGATAGATAGATAGATAGGTAGATAGGGGCCTGGGTAGAGAAAGGTGCATTGAAGTAGAAGATATGGTTGCAAAAAGTTTTTTGGTTGAGAAATAGTCCCGATAGCTTGTAAGAAGATCATTTAGCTATGATAATCAAAGGAAATGGTTCAAATCCTGTTCGATGCACTCATATTATTCCCTTTTCTATCACAAGGATTGGTGACAATAGCCATATTCAAGACTGTAAGGTCTTGGATATGGCTGTAGGAAAGGTATTGTTAGCTGATGAAACAACTATATATATTATACAAGACCATGTTGATACCGATTTTCACCTACTGCTCGATAATCACTAGTTCTTATACTGATTCTGTCTAGAAGAGGATTTCCAGTTTTGAGAGGAGAGCTTTTCATATAATCTTCAAAAAGCGCTCTTACGAAGAAATAGATGCTATACCAATAAGAACTTTACAAAAACGTCGTACGTGTATTCAAGTTTTCAACTGTATCAATCATAATGTGTGCAAAAGTTTCAAAGGGTATTTCGAAGTTATGAAAAACAGGACAAGAAATAAAGGAAAAATGTTAAGACTACCCCTTCTGAAACTGGAGTCTACGAAGAAAAGTTTTAGATTTCTTGGGGCAAAATTATATAATGAACTGCCAATTGAAGTTCGAAGTGCGACCTCGACAAAAGAATTTATAGTTTTATTTGACAAAGTTTTTAAAGTTTCTATCTAAGTAAAGAATGATTTTATATTATTGTATATATCTAATTTTAGCTTTCAGATACAAATTAAACTGACAACAGTCCAAAGTCACAGGCGGGTNTGGGGCAAAATTATATAATGAACTGCCAAGTGAAGTTCGAAGTGCGACCTCGACAAAAGAATTTATAGTTTTATTTGACAAAGTTTTTAAAGTTTCTATCTAAGTAAAGAATGATTTTATATTATTGTATATATCTAATTTTAGCTTTCAGATACAAATTAAACTGACAACAGTCCAAAGTCACAGGCGGGTTTAGCATATCACATACAATCTTCCAAGTTAAACTTCAGTGGATCGATCGAGGTTTTAAATTTTTTCAGATTTCGAATCTGTGAGTAAATCAGATTTCTCAAATACTTTTTTGTTATTTTCCTTTTAAACTTAAAACAGGACCCGTTTGACAACAGAAGTTTTTGTAAATATGTATGTATTTCTAAAATTTTTGAATTGGTTATCCTGCATAAATCTCGTAAATAATAATAATTGCATTTTATAATTTTACACTACTTCTTAAACTATTTTCAAAAGCACAAACTCCAGTTTTTAGAATCAGGTGTTCCTAATAGCAACCTATGGCGCAGAATGATGAACTAGAAAGAAACTAGAATTAAAAAAGACACAGTACCCTACGATATGATCTCTATGCCAACTGCTACCCCAAACTGCAAGGCATCTGGTTAAAAAGACTGACGAAACTTTACTTTTTTATTGGGCAGCAAATGAACACTATGATCAGAGAAGACGGGAGCATTCCCAATTAGCTGACTAAAGACCCTGCGGTTCTGTACCAAACTGATCGAAATAAGGACAGAGAGACTGTAAACGTCCGACCCATATAAATGCCTCCTGCTTATGTGAATGCTATTAACAAGCCTTAATTCAAGGAATATCTGTATTTATCTGAGCAAAACCAGCTTTTTTAGGAGAGCGAAAAGAGTGTAGACGTAAAAGTAGAGGTACCAAGGTATCAACTGCTCAAAAACCATTCTACTGGATTATGAAAAAAAAGCACAAAATATTGACCATGCCATGGGTAGGGTGGAAAAAAGTTCATAATATATTCCCCCATTCTTGGACTATCGAATGCTTCAATCTGATAAATGTGGATGAAAACAAAGTCAAATATTTAAAGATCTATGAACCAGTGGAAAACTGAGTTGGCTGCAAGTGGACAGTCTTCAGGAGAAATTAACATCAGACAAATAATATTTTACTGAGACACTCGGTTACTTTTGACTTTTGTAATCTGCATGATGCCAGAATCAAAAGTCCTTAAAAAATTTAATTGGGGGGAAATATTGGAAAAGTGGAGATAAATAACTTATTCATGGGTGATTTAAATATGTTTGGAAAGAATGAAAAAGAAATAAGTAGTTTACTCTCAACAGTCTTTGCTGTAAGTAAAAACACTAGAATGGAATTCTGAACACAAAAATATGGAGTGCTTGTGCTTTAAAGGGGAAAATTAATTATAAGTGAAGGAATGATGCTAAGTCATAGTAAGTTATTTCAAGAGACAGTAGCTGAGGGATATAACTATTTAGTTATCTTGGAAAGTGACAGTATTAAGGAAAATAGGGAGTGCTTGTGCTTTAAAGGGGAAAATTAATTATAAGTAAAGGAATGATGCTAAGTCATAGTAAGTTATTTCAAGAGACAGTAGCTTAGGGATATAACTATTTAGTTATCTTGGAAAGTGACAGTATTAAGGAAAATAGGGAGTGCTTGTGCTTTAAAGGGGAAAATTAATTATAAGTAAAGGAATGATGCTAAGTCATAGTAAGTTATTTCAAGAGACAGTAGCTTAGGGATATAACTATTTAGTTATCTTGGAAAGTGACAGTATTAAGGAAAATAGGGAGTGCTTGTGCTTTAAAGGGGAAAATTAATTATAAGTAAAGGAATGATGCTAAGTCATAGTAAGTTATTTCAAGAGACAGTAGCTTAGGGATATAACTATTTAGTTATCTTGGAAAGTGACAGTATTAAGGAAAATAGGGAGTGCTTGTGATTTAAAGGGGAAAATTAATTATAAGTAAAGGAATGATGCTAAGTCATAGTAAGTTATTTCAAGAGACAGTAGCTTAGGGATATAACTATTTAGTTATCTTGGAAAGTGACAGTATTAAGGAAAAGAATATGAAGAAAAAATTCTACGAAGAGGACTTTAAATGAACATTACCAGTATTAAGATCTAAGTTAAATGACCGAAACAAGGTGAAAGCAATCAACACAAGCTGTATCTCTTATGAGGTAAGAAGAACTAAGGCAGTTGGATCAACGAACAAGAAAGTAATGGTCATGAATAAAATAGCTTAGAATCAGGAGCAATGTGTCTAGATCATTCGTTATCTAGAAAGAAGAATGCAGGGGTTCACTGAGTATCAAGGCTTGTATTAGGGCAGCGAAACACAATAATCCTTGGTTTCTATTTGGGGGAAAAGCAAAGAGAGATTTTGTGAGGTGGTACGACAGTTTGGGCACTTGAAACGAGTTGGGTACAAACTAAACAGTTCAAGAAAGAGCAAGCTTAACTAAAGAAGGAATAATGGAATGCAAAGAGATTAAATGCCCGATTTCTTCTAGACAAGCAAGACATCGGTTAGAATCATTTATGACAGTGGCTAAGGAAAGGGTACCTGAAAGGATTTTTGGTGTTCTTTGGAGTGACTCTTCTTCGACCAGCCGTCAGTCCACCGGAAAAATAACACTTGTCTAAGAGTCTATAAAACCAACTTTTAAGCTAATTTATTTTTCAATAATTTCAAATAATTTGGAGATAATTTTAATATTGTAAAATACCATGAAATTCTCAAGCACCTCAATTCTCAAGGCTTCAATTTTCCGATTTTTTGTGGTCTCTCCTATTGTTTTATAATTTTTCTGCAGATAGTTAAATTGTTGTCTCAACAGGCTATTTACTGTGTTCCCCAGAGTTTGTTTACCTGTTTGGACAAATTGTGGCAAATTATGAGAAATCGCTCAAAAATTTTTTTTATTCCGGTGGTGATCACAATCATAATTAAAATTTAATCAGCTTTTTTCTTGTATTATTATCATTTTCTGAAAATTTCATTTAAATCTGTTCATAAACTTTAGAGTTATTTTGTACACAAAGAGACAAACAAACAAGCAGAAAGACAGATAAATGTACAAATGCAGGCAAAAACATAATTTTCTTCAGAGGGGGTAAATTTTACAAATTAGGTGCGGTCAAAACATTGGTTTCGACCGCAACAAAATCCTGCATTTTGTATTACTTTAGATATTAAGGAAGGAATGAAATTGATTATACATTAAGCAACAAAATTAAGACAAAAAGACCAAATTTCAGAGCTTGCATTCTGAATGTTATGGTGTCTGAATAAGGTAAGACTAATAGTTTCCATTACAACAGTTTGTTAATGCTACAGAAAAGCCAATTTCTAAGACAACAGGTAAACAAGCACTTCTCTTGTGCTTCTTTTCCAAGTGCTTCTGACAGAAATAGCCAAAGAACTGTTTATTGTTCCAAGGTTTTCTTTTGGAACCATTTGCTCCTTTTTCACTTACTGTACTACCAACATTTTCAAAGTTCTTAACATACTCTGTATCTGAATTCTTCTTCGTCGAGTCTCGCGGCTGTCATCATCTCAGATCTTTTTACTCCAGAAAGTGGCACAGGCCACTGCTGCGTCGCTGGAATTGGCAAGGTCGTCGTCGGTGCACTTTGGAGCGAGGCTACAGGACATGAGGTGTGCCATGGTTTGCTCACTGCCGCAGTCACAGGTACTGGTGGGGCTCATGTTCCACGCTTTTAGAGAGGCGTTGCATCGGACTTGCTGTTGAGGGTCTTCCATATTGGTCACGGTAGCTCATTTCCGCTGGCGAGTTGTTGAGTTGGCACTATGCCTCTGCTTGTCCATGGGTCTGCCATGCTGTGTCCCTTCCAGCTGGTCACCCATTTCTCCTCAATGGCTTGGTCGGTGAAAGTTGCTAAGGGGCTGGGTGGAGTCCATAAGACTGCTCCGGGAGGACAGTCTCTTCCGGGTGGTGGAATGCTGATGTATCTGAATGATTTACCTTGGTGTATACATTGACAGTATTTTTTGTGATAGTAATTTAACTATTACCCAATACAACTTCCCTGATCAATTTTGTGATTAGGGCATCATTAGAGTGCCATAAGAACATTGTCAGTCGAAAGAAGTTGATTGAAACTGAAAAAGAAGTGAATGATAAACAATTTGGCAAAACTATCAATATTCTTGATGTTATCCTCATGCTGAAAAGAGCTATATTTCTTGTCACATCCTAACAGATATAACACTGTTTTCCAAAGAACAATTTTGTTTTTGTACGGGGAAAGCTGGTACACTAAAGAGGATATATATTTTGAGGATAAAAAAGACCAGAAAGATGTAGAAGAATTTTACAGATTTGTATCCACTGACGACTTATCTGCCAATTATGTCTTAATAAAACCTGAAGTCTCTTGGCTGTTGATGAAGAAAATCAAAACCAAGACTAAAATGAAGATTTTGTTGTAAAGATAGGGATGAGCTGAGGGTATTGAGTAACCCACAAGGTTAAACACTGTCCGAGGGTAAGGTACGAAAATTTTAATGAAATTCCATTGCCCAGAATGAAATAACGTATTAGGCGGGATGTATAAAAAAATGCAAAAACCAACTTCTATCCTTGATTACTTCCTTAGTGAAGACCGTCTTTAAGGATTCTTATCGATTTTCATTGAACACTTGTATTACACACAGTATTATTTGTAACGTTTCATTCTTCAAATACATTTGTTGTATATTTTTGTTCCACAGTCTTTTAAATGATTATCAACACCTGTATACACCCGCTTTGTCTATATTGTAACGCAATAAAGCTTATTGATATAATGTCATAATATGTCCTTTCATTAGGTCCAAGTATCATATATCTACGGTGTACACAAAACTACCCCATTCAGATCTGATTGAAGTTCTAAATTCATTGATAGATTTTGTATTCAATGGAGGCAGGAAAACAGCAGATGGTTCTAGAAAATTCTTGACTGTGAAGGGAAAATCTTGCTTTTTTACGAGAAAAAGACATAACATGAGCTACACTAAACAACAAATAGAGCTCATGGTAAAACATTTGATAACTGAATCTTTCTTTAGTATTGGTAACCTTGTTTTCAAACAAAAGATTGGCATTCCCATGGGAATAGATCCTGACCCTTACTGGGCAAACCTCTATCTCTATCACTACGAAAGTTCTTTCATCACTAAACTATCACGCATTGAACGCTATCGCGGATTCAAATTCAAGGGTACCTTTAGATTCATTTGTTGATACTTGTTGTATAAATGACCACGATAAATTTGAAAATAGTTACCGCGAAATATACCCGCCGGAACAGCAACCTTAAATGTGAACACAAAGCTACACAAGCAACATTCCTAGAACTGGATATTGCCATTAAAGATGGAATTTTCGTGCACGAACTATTTGATAAAAGAGACAACTTTCCTTTTTACATCATTAGGATGCCTGATCTTTCTGGAAATATTCCAGAGCGTATTTTGTATGGTTAAATATAATCTGAACTTTTACAGATAGCTCGAGCAACTCTACAGTATGATGACTTTATTCTCAAGAGCAAAGAACTTCTTGTGAGGATGATGAAACAAAGTGCTTCTTGCTCCAAGATTGTCAAAAGATTCGGTAAGATTAATGAAAAATATAGTGATGCATTTACCTTATTCAACAAGAACGTAACTGTATTAAAACACGAATTCGTTTTTTCTCTCTCACTTCACCCCTTCGTTGTATTTAATTCTTCCTCGTCGTTTCCTCTTATCTCTGTCTCTGTCTCTGTCTCTCTCTCTCTCTCTCTCTCTCTCTCTCTCTCTTTCTCTCTCTCTGTGTTTCTTTCTTTGTCCTCCCGCAATATTTAGTTTTGCTTCTTCGTTCTCTCCATATTTACTCTTTTTCTATCATGATTTTCCGTTTCTTTTTATTTCCCTACGGATTTTGTATTTTTTATCTTTCTGCTTCAGGAACCTTACATTTTCTTCTTCTTTGATTTCTTCTATTAAGCCCATCCCTTCGATTTATTATTCACTTCGATCCCTACTCTTTTCATGGAGGTGGCAGCTGACCAGTGCTGCTGGGCAGTCATGTGTGAATGTCCATTTCGATTTTAAATCCCCGAAATGATTGACATGGTAATCGACTGATGATCCATGATATCTACTTTATTCTTAGTCATTATCATCATCTTAATTATTATTCCTAGTCATCTATCATTTAACATTTTTCATCACGCTTCACCATAGTTCTATCCTTCATACATCATTATTTTTATTTTTCTCTGCGGATTGTTCATTCTTATGTTTTTCGTCGTGTTGTCCTTTGCGTTGTAGTGTGGATTGTTCATGTATGGATTGTCCCATTATTGTCATTTAATCAGCCAGTTCCATCTTTGGCTAAAGTTTTCTGAGTGTTTCACTCCAATACTATATAAATTAAGAAGTATCAAATATCGTAATGTTCAATCTAATAATCGAATATGATAACGTAACGTAATCGTCACCATAAAACTATAAGATTTTTATTACTCTTACATTTCTTGCCCATGCTGGTATTTGTTTGAAACGTGTTGATCGCCGGGGAGAATTACGCTCATTCTCAATAGATATGTCTGCTTTGTTTGATGCTTGTTCAACATTGTCATAAAGTTGAGGTAGAGGATCATTGTGGTCATTATGTGAGATTTCTGCAGTATCACCATAGCTTTTTTCACCCGATGTTTTTGGGATGTTTGTTGCCTCAGGGTTACTTCTATTCAAAGCAACAATAGGATAAATGTGACTAAGAAGTATCTGATATTGGACAGAATTTATCATTTATCTTTTGAATAGAAGCATTTTTAACACAGATATTATGATATAGCGGTCACATGACTTATTTTTATTACGTTCATGTTCAGTGTAAACTGGATCACAAACCTGTTGTTTGGTAGGTAAAAGATGCGGTTTTGCTTGGGGTTTTGATTGTGCACCACGGGCATGGTTATAAAAACGCATATCCTTTTGGTGTCGAATAAGATTTGAGAGGAGGAGATTTGCTGCTAGGGTAGGAGTAATCGGGACTGTGAGTTACTGTCAAACGGTGAGAGTTAAGTGTTGATAAAAAAAATAGACACTGGATGATATTGTGAACTGTCGTTGGCATATATGATTAAAGGCTTGGACCCATGGTTTTGAATCGCTTAACACTTGAAATGGATGGTGAGATTTACGAGCATAAGAAGCAAAATGATTTACAGCAGCTGCAATGGGTAGTCCTTCGAGTTCATAGGAGTACCAGGTATGTTGGTTGTCTTTCAATTTAAAGCTGTGAAACTGAGATAATTGATGTTTTCCGTTGCGATGTACTAAAAGAGTGGCACCAAGGCCTTTGTTGACAGGAGATGATTCAATGTTGAGTATTAGTTGGTTTTGGCATTCAGGAATTGTCAAAATAAATCGTGATTTAAGTTATGTTTGCAGTACTTTAAAATGAAATAATAACTCATTTCTCCAATAAATAATATTTGGTCCTTCTAATCCTTTGATGGAATCTCTGAGTGGTGACAGTAAAGAACGTAAAGAACCATAATGTGATATACATCGAAATATGGCTTTAAAACCTCTGATTAACAATCGCATACCTCTTCATATTTTAGGTAGTGGAGGAGATGCTAGAGCAGATATTTATGGGTTCATTGTGATAAGGTTCCTGAATTCCATTTCCAACCAAGGACAAAAGTATCTTTAGGACATATGACAGTTTTTGACAAAGAAAGCGTAAAATTATTGTCTTGCATACGTTTCAAACCCTAAATCAATGTTGAAACAAATCTTGTATCGTATTTGCACCAATGAACAAATCGTCTACAAGCATGGCAGCTAAACCTTCTGGAAGAAAATCTCCAAAAACTCTAACTGTTTACTTTTGAAAATACTCAGATGAATGAGGCATGCCACGGCTGAACGTAGATACTCATGAATGGCTTTGAAAGGAGTAACAGTTGCAAGGGATCGAATAGGACGTTTTCTGCACAAGTTCGGTTAAAACTATTTGGAAGATCTGACATGATCAAATAGTTGTATGAGGAAATCTTACGAAAAACGTGGTCATATAAAATATTAGCAGTTGGTAAAATAAGTGTCTATAGGCCTAGATTATTAAATGCTGTAATGAAACGATTTGGTTACTTAACTGAAAAGCTTGGTGAAACATTATATTGCTTCTCCAACATCCGCTGCTTTCGCCAAAACACTCAATCCTTCAAATCGATTGGCTTGTAGTTGCATTTACTACAAGTTGCTCTTATTGTATATGATAATTTACTTTTCCTTGGCTGTGGTTCAACTGTTCCAATGTTTATACTGGCACGTATTTGTCCACTGTGGTCATTATTGTATTTAAATTTATGAAAAATCCCCAAAATCATAGTTGCTGTTAATATTTGAAAATTGTTGTCTTTCAGATAATATCAACTGTCCACCAGGGTCTATGACCATTGCAGTAGAATACTCTGTGGTTTTAGTTATAATTTTCGTTGCAGATATACTAGATGGTGGCTTTGAACTATTGTCTGACAAGTAAGCTGGGCTTATAGTACTCTACTCCGAATTTGGGCAATATGTTATGGTTTTCTTAAGAAAGGTAGCTCATTGGTTAGATTGGGAATACAAACTGATCCTGTAATAATATGTGAAATAGTATGCACTAGTCAACTTCCCCCAAGTGAATCGCTTCTTAGAACTAAAGACTTGGCATATTGGATACTATTAGTTTCTGTATGATCCTTAGACTATATGGGGCCTAAGGTTTTTGGTGGTTATTGTCTCACGTTTTAGGTGAGTCTACATTTCATCAAATCTGGGGTTCATTAAGCAGTCAAAAAAAGCTTTGGCAAAAAGCACAAGACCACCCTGAATAGATATCTGATGAGACAAAACAATCCATAAAATATAAACACAGCACCAGGTGGCATCCTGGTGTCTTTTTAAAAGAAAATAGAGAAGCACAAACTATATCAAAGAGATTGGTCAAAAGGGACAGATTACAAAACATAGAAAAAGAAATTGATTTGATGAGATTTTTGCCAACAGACAGTCACAATTATGAAATGATTGGTAAACTAAAAACAAAGCCCAAAATCATTAGCTGGTGAATAAAAGAAAAAGATGGAAAAATCTTGAATGAAAAGAAATCCATCTTAGAACGCTGGGCAAATTTTTAATAGGAGCTGTACTTGGACAATCCTACAGCAAATGTAAATTTCTGCAGTTCAGATAACCCCATACCCTCTATTCTCAAAGATTCAGTTGAGCTTGAGTGTGGAGCATACCAGTCTGTAAGGAATACAATAAAACAAATAATTGCTTTGGAACAGATTTTAGAAAAATCAAGAGTTCAACAATCCAGTATTTATAGTTTTTATGGATTTCACAAAAATCTTTGGTAGCGTAAAATTGTCCATGCTATGGAAGGTACTTGAAAGTACAGCCATTAACAAAAAGTACAAAGAGCTATTTACAAAGGCATATGATGATTCAACTGCAACAATAAGGACTGGTGTGGGCAACATGGTTGATAGCACTCGCTCAGAAAGGATTGAGAACAGGATGAAGGAAGAACATTTGAAGAAAAGCAGAGGGTTAAGAGGAGCTTCAGGAAAGACAAGAGGAGATAGATAGCCTTGAAAGCACAGAAATCACAGAATGTGGCAGAGAACGGACAACAGAAGGAACTAAACAAGATAGTGAAACAGATAACAGAATAAAGTACAAGACAAGCACCAGCTAAGAGAGAACGAAAAACTAAAGCTACTGAAGAGCAAAGAGGGAAGGCTGACAAAATGGAAGGAACATTCTAAGGAAGTGGTAAACAGAGATGCACCCGAAGAACCACCACAAGAAAAAGCAGAGGAGAGAGAGAAGAGGTTGATATCTCAAAATAGATACCAGCCTTGCAAGAGATAAGAAATGCAATCAAGAATTGAAAAGTCCCTGGAGCAGACCAAGTTACTGCAGAGGTGCTCAAAGCAAACCAAACAGACACAGAATGACAAAAGATTTTTTACCTCTTTTTGGAAAAAAATCCATGCTACTGGTCATCTCGATTTCACCAATGATCTTTCGTTTGATTATCATCCATGAACCAACTACAGCAGAAAACACCGAGAATTAGAAGAGATACTGCTGAAGTTTGACTGAAGCGTAATAACAAGTAGCTCAAAGTGATGAAAACCAACAGCAGGAGCAAAGAAAAGCTTAAGGTTAGAGAGAATAAAGCAGAAGAGGTGGAGAGCTTTACTTATCTGTGAGCAAATATGGCAAAGTATGGTGGGGCATGCCATACTTTAAAATGAGAATAGCTTTGTCCAGAGCACAATTCAAGCGGCCGTCAAACATCTAGCAAGCCGGTGAGCTCAGCAGAAAGACACAAGCCTTCCTTTTCAAGAACCTTGTATTGTCAGTGCTGATATATGGATGCGAGGCTTGAAGCTGGCCAAGGGAGAAGAAGAAAGTCTAGACATCTTCCAGGCCAAATGCCCAAGAAGGATTTTCAGGACCCGACGGCAGAAGGTCATCTTCAATAAGACCCTTCTACAGATGGCAGGAGCAGAGAGAATCAGCAAGGAGGTGAGAAGACTTGGATGGAACTGGATCATCATGTTTTAAGAAAGGATCCACCTGATGACTGTGCTGTGCCTCTTCGGTGGACAACTGAAGGACGAAGGAAAAGTGGCCGACCAACCTGGGAATGAATGGTCGAGGTGGAGCTGAAAGGTGCTGGCTGAAGGACAAGGAATTCAGCACGCCGTGCAGCCAGTTACAGACCTTTCACGTTGGAGGAGTGATATCCAAGCCATGTGTACCTCTCGGTACGGAGAGATTCAAGGTGAGGTAAGGCCTTGGAAATATTGTAAATTTTATTGGTTCTGCAGTTTCTACAAGATTGAGTGAACTTAACAAGTGAAATGTACTTGTATATCTTCTTGGGCAGAAATCTCTGTTAAAGAAGAATTCATTGACAAGGACAGTATTAGATGAATATCTTTAACAGTTTTGGTTTAAAATCATGAGCAAATGCTCGGTATACGTATGCGGGGAGGCCTTGGTCAATCAATGAAAACCATAAATATTCAGCTAGCCTTTAGGTTGGAAGTATTACTTCATCCTCTGTTGTAAACTCACCATCATGTTGCAGACCGGATGTCATTCTTAAAAGATTATCCTAAAGATGAGACACAAAGCGTTGATAAAATGCCTCGTAACACTCATCCTCTTTACCTTTAATTTAATGTAAAACTGAGTCGACCACTAACTGAGAAAAATTGTAATGTTTTCTAATTCTCTTCCATATCCAGGGTAAACTTGTGCTTTGTTTAATTAGTTCATTCCGTAGTAAAGATGGTGCAGACTGGACTAAATGTCCTAACACTTGTTCAAGAATAATTTTCTTTTGACAGCATTTTACCCATATTATCTCTACCATCAGTTAAACCTTGATTTGGTGCTGGTTTGTTATTCCCATACAGATTCAAGCTATAGAGCAAAGTCGTTGCATAAATCTAAGTGACGTAACATATTAGGTTGTCAGTTGGCCATGGCGTAATTTTCTCTGATTCAGATCAAACCCATTGTTTTGTTGGGTGGAACCTGTAATAAGTGGTCGAAAATATCAGATAGATAATTATTAACATGAAATAAATTAATAAACATCATCTCTGTTATGTAGGTTACACCTTCCGGTCTACTGAAATATTTACTTCGAAAACCGGTTCACAGCACTTGTCATCACGACAAAGTAGAACACAAATACTGTAGAAAATCCGTTGCAACTCAAAATATAAAAATCTCTTCTTCCATAAACCATACTAGTCTAAAATAGAAACAAACTTAATGTCAGACTACTGGCAACTATATCTATTTTTCTGACTCAAACTACTATCATTTTGATTTGTTTTGAATTTCTTTTTTTGTCTTCCCATGGAGAGATTTTGTGGTTTCCGAAGAGGGGTTTCTTGGGACTGTTCTTATGTCGAGGAATGTGACAGATCATCATTTTCTCCTTGTTCATTTTGCCTCGATTTCATTTTTTGAGAAACATTTTGAAAATTGAAGTTGAAGTTGGCTTGCTAATGTTTATGTCGTTACCGTCAATAATTTGTCGAAATACAGATGATCCGTTTTGCAATAATAAGCAGGGCTAGAGATGGCCTTGCACTTTCTGCTTCTACGGATATTGACAATGGAATAGAATTAAGAGAAAGTAAGAGATATGCAAAATTGCTGTCAAGAAAAGCAAGACAGTTTCAAAACCGTTGCTTCGTACGGATTGGAGAGTTTTGTATTTAGTAAGTAGGTTCTCATTCTTTGGCCGGTCGTCTTTTACTTTAGCGTTCTTTAGTTGATTTTTTAACATTATTGAGTTGATGATGCATTTTTTGAATTTTGAACGAAAATCTTATAAAATAAGTCTAATCAAGCCCACCACAACAATTGTTTCTCTTTAAGACTGGCGTTGTGGAGACTTGATATTGTATTTATTAGCAATTAGCAATACACGTTAATGTATTGTCCTCATAGCTCTGTCACTATGGTGTTATTAAATGCAGGATTTTCCAGAGTAATATTCCTCTTGTTGTACCTTACAGAACATCCAAAACATAGATAGATAGACGTCTTCATCAAATGCTTCTCAGAATACAATATGAAAAATCAAAAGTAGGGATTTATACATAAAAACTGGCTATAAAGATTCATTTATTAATATCATGAAGAGACAAATTGATAAAAAGGACACCTTATTTCACAGAAGAATCACCAGGTTTGGTGTTTCTTTCACCTTACAAAGCCCTGAGGCAGTCTATGAGACAGCCTAACATTCATGATGTAGATCCAAAAGCAACCGAATAGAAAACACCACTTAAGAGTTAAAACAACTAGATAAGAATAGCAGTCACTTCAGAGAAATGACCCAAAAAAAGAGTGCACTCATTTGTACAAGAAAGAGAGAGAGAGAGAGAGAGAGAGAGAGAGAGAGAGAGAGAGAGAGAGAGAGAGAGAGAGAGAGAGAGAGAGAGAGAGAGAGAGAGAGAGAGAGAGAGAGAGAGAGAGAGAGAGAGAGAGAGAGAGAGAGAGAGAGAGAGAGAGAGAGAGAGAGAGAG
>RDPX01000028.1:2637763-2653711 GCA_003991215.1 Morbakka virulenta | reverse complement strand
TCCATATAGGTGACTATTGGGGATATGCTGTTTCCATGAAATATTGAGGGCCATTCGTAGCATTCTGGTGTAACATCCGTCAAGCTGTTTTTTCATTGTCTTTGTTAGGGTCCAGGTTTCTGCACCATAAAGTAACACTGATTCGACTGTAGCGATAAATAGTCTAATTTTAATTTTCCTGGAGAGTGTTAATGTCCATATCTTTCTTAACTTATGACATGCGCTCCAAGCTAAAGCTTTTCTCACTTTGAAGTCTTTGTCTGTGCTCTCCATCCATGCTCCTAGATATTTAAAATTGTTTACGATTTTTAAAATTGTTCCATCATGTGATTTTATGTTTATTGGTGTGTTGTGGTTAAATCGTTTTATATTCACATAAAACAATTGATTGGCCGAATCAGGACGTAATTTGTAAAAAATAATTAATGTCGAGAATTCAATCATTTCGTCCTTGTAAAAGCTTGACTGCATGTGAATCACATTCTATAGTTTAGGAATACCAAATAAAACGCGCTATTTATTGATTTTTCTGAAATCTTTTTATTGTGCAGCTTAAAATGTTTTTTGGGGAAAAAAAGCTTGCCACCAAAAATGTACTATACATGCCGTTTATTTCGGTTTCCGAGAGGTGATTACATTTTTGCTTATTTACACTTTTTTCAATTATTCAATTAATTTTTTCCCTGGACAAGAATGAAACCTCCCGCCGGAATTTTTGGCTAGGGAAATCCTTTTTTTGAAAAACGTCGTCAGTGCAAAGCTGCTTTCCGAATGCGTTTACGGAAAACATACTTGATTGGTCACTTGATGAAAATCGGGGTTTGTAAACCAACCAGTTGCGACTTTATTACCATTAAAAAGTTGATTTACGATTGCGGGTTATTGCATTTTAACCCTGCGTAATAGAAAAACAGCTAAAAAAGAAAAAAAAAAACGAAGGAAAAATGTGAACGAGTGGACTGTGTAGACAATTCGGTGGGAGTTTCAGACATTTTGACATTTCAGAATTGCACTTGACACTGCAATTTTATTTCCGTTTAACACAAAAAGGATATGTACGAATCTTAACTTGTTTACAAACTGTACCTGGGTGCCTCTGGTCTGAGCCAGAGCTGGCTGTTTTTTTATCTGAAGAGTAGTGGTATTTTCGTCGTCTAGCCAATATGTGAGACCCAGAAAGGCGAGTAAAAATAAGAAAACATTACTTAAAAGAGGAATGTAATTTTAATTGAAATGATAAAATAATATTGACAGGAATTTAAAATGAAAGTTACGAGGCAACTTTAAACAAGTATAAGAAAATAAACAACCGGTATTTTTACAACGAATAAAACTATGCAATCATGATTCGTAATGGCTGTTATTATTGTCCTTTTGAAAATAAACAATAGTATTTTCAGAATTTTCTAAAGTGAACATTACTTAACATTAAAATTAGCGAATGATACAATAAAATATATACATCTGCATAATGAACAGCTACGGTATAAAAACTCGATTTACAATATTTACGCCCCATCTTCATATTACATATTCACAATTCACAGTATTAAACTCAAACAGCCATGCCCATGATGAAGGTTAAGTATTTCTACAGCGCTTTACTCTTAACAACACAAAAAACCATATCAGTGTAGAGGGTTCCATAAAACTGGGTTTTTTTCTTCATATTTTATTATTTTTTATTTGCTGGTCAAATCCTTCTCCAAATCTTGGAAAAACACTGCAAAGAGAATAGTCTGTCAAGCCTCCCAGAGGAAACGAATTTAAGGGAAATTCGAGAATTCTGGTGAAGCTTGATCCGGGTACCTTTTCCACCATAAATTGCCTAAAGTTTTATCAGCCTTTACTTTTTTTACCTGTCTATGTCTTGTAGCTTTTAAATTTGAAAAGTAAAGTTGAAAAGTATTCAAATCTAAAGCTACCTCTGACCAACACAAAATTTTGTTTTTCATTGCGAAATTAAAGAAGTATAAAAGGTTGAAGACAAGGAGGATGGGGGTACGTAGATGATATGCAAATTTTTTGTATAGAGAAAAAGAAAGGAATAAAACGAAACTTTTAAAACTCGCGGCTACTAGACATAAATGTAATTTTCCGAAAATTTCCTCGCCTTTTCCAAGCCTTAGTTGTAAAGAAATGGCACGTTCCCAAGCTTGCCATTTTAGAGTTGGCATGTTGACTATCAGTCGATTTTTAATTTAGTTGTAAATAATACACATGACAATTGATGCTCGTCAAAAGTACCTCACCACTGAAATAGCATCCGTGTCTGCACACACAAAAAAAGCGATGCCTATATTTTTTATCTATCGTTCTTTATTGATACAATACAAGGAAGGGTAACCAATATTGAAACAGGGCAATAAAAAAGTGCAATGGGCCCAACTGAGCTGTACACACTTTAATTACAATACAGTCAAGCCAAATACACTTGATCACAAATAACGTCCTCTACAATAACATTGTCATCAACTGGCAACCTTACTGTAGCAACATAAATTTTAGAATTATTAATAGTTACAAACAAAGGACAATGAAATGTTCTGTTAATTTTATCCTTATTAACATGAGCTGACGTCTCTTCGTTTTCACCGAAAGCAAGGTGTATCACAGGGAATCTGGTTGCTGTAAGGCAACCTGTTTGCCTTTTAAGGCAGTGTCTTGCATTATCCCAGTCTGCCCCATACAGCTTGAGATTTGATAGGTAAATTCCAAATCTTGGGGGAATGATTGGGGCGGTGTATGAACTGCAGACCTATGAACAAAAAAATGTAAAGGAACAGTAAAAATTAGCGTTTACTGGAACATCAAACGTTATTATATCGATAACCCTAATCAGTCTCCCCAGAAACAAAAATATTCAACTCCTGAAGTCTGGGAGTATCTTTTTTCCATACCACTATCTTTCTAGTATATTTTTAGATGGTTCAACCAAATATGTAATCCTTGTTATTTTTTATTACACTGGGTATATGACTAAATATGACTCATATTCAATGAGTTCAGTTATGACAATCCTCTCGATAGTCGATAGTGGATAACCTCGACTATCCGAATCGTCTCTGAGTAACCAAAAATAAAAGCCAAATTAAAACCACAAAAGTTTGACATTAAATAAATTTTCATCAAACGTAATATCTACCTTAACTTAATAACCTCTTCTTAATAATCTTATGTAAATGGATTTGACAAATTTCAATATCAAGCATTGAAGTTGAATCTAGCGTTTAACACCAATATCTTAATAGTAAAGACGAACACAACTAAATATGTTATAATAATTATTATTAATTAAACTGAATTATATGTCACAATGTCGGTGGGCTCAGTTACCAAAATCCTTTTTAAGTACAAAACTTACAGTTACCAAAATCCTTTTTAAGTACAAAACTTACTTTATCACTCGAGTAAGTCGAAAGCTTTGACTGAAAAGAGATTTGGTTTTCAACAAATTTCCAATGTTTATTTGTCAGACATATATGTGACTGAAATTATTCGCAGTAGACATGTGATAAACTTACAATAAACATCAGATAAACTAAAATTAAACATGACATAAACTTACAATAAACACGAAAAAAATTCACAATACACATGCGATAAACTCACAATAAGCACAAGGTAAACGTACAATAAATATGAGATAAACTTACAATAAACACTAGGAGAATGTACAACAAATACCAAGAAAACTTATAATAAACACGAGAAAAATCACAATAAAAATCAAGTAAATGTACAATAAATACGAGCTATACTTACAATACACACGAGAAAAACTTGAGATAAATAAACGTAAGATAAACTTACAATTGACATTAGATAACTTTTCGAGTTAAAAATAAAAACAAATATAATGCATCAATTGTTCTAGGGAGTAAAGTTCATTGGAGTGGTTCTGCATTTTTACTCTTATACTTATGCCAACTTGGCATCATTAAATAATGTTTAAGTGAGGAATAGCCATTGTCTTTAACAATTTTACAGACCATACTAGCCATGTTCCCTTAGATTAGAAAAATGTTATTAATTATTTATTAAAAAAAGGTAGACGTAAATAATAACAAACGCCAGATAACTAGAAACGTAACTAAGTAAAGCGCTACACTTTCATAAAAAGCGAGAAAATAGAACAACTACTCATTACTTCTTACCCTGGCATTCCAACATGGAAAAGCATTCAAACTTAGGTCTGCATTATTCAAGTCGTCTTGAAGTATTTGAGCGATGAAAGATTTAGGGCAAGGAAACGATGAAAGAGAATATTCTTTTGCAGATCTAGAATTTGGTCTTACGTAGGATGAAAGGCTCCGAGTATAATTTTCAAGGTAAGTGATCCAGTTATCGAGGTCAGTTGGGCATTGCAAGGTATATTGCCATGTCTTTGGAATCAACTTAGATTGTAAATTGGTAATGAGACTTCGTGGATAGAAGTAGGAGTAGAATGAATACCACGACAGAACTTTTGATAGGTCATCAGATGCTTTGCATTTTGCCTGGTTTAGATACTTTAATTCCTGTATGAAGAATACTCTACGGCTTCCTTGTGCCTGGACACGCAATGGTGTAGTTAGATTATCCAGTCTTGTTTTAATACTTCGAATGGCTTCTACTTTTGACTTTTCCAAAGATTCCCTATTACTTTTGACCGAACAAAGAGCGGAAAGTGACGTAGCACAGTAAGCTCTAAAAAAGTAAAAAACACAAACCATTATTAATGATTAACTGATTAACAAATGTTTTCATGTAATTTTTATTAAAGGAGTTGTTTATTAAATAAAGAAAAAAAAACAAAGGTCGGAGAAGCCTTAACTAAATAAATTAAATCGAATTTTTAAAGTTAATAAAGGCTTTCTTCGATGGATAACTAAATTCATCTTAATTTGAAGTTGAAAAGAAATGTATTGACGTTAATGTTTGAAAATATTTTGTTAGGAATCATCAGGCCAATAAAGAAAGTGATAAGTACCTCTGGTGGACTTAGGGTTGCAACGTTTCTAGTGAGTACAAAGACGAAAAAAAATGTTCTGAAGGTTTTAATTCAGGTTACGTACGGTATAATCGAAAAAGGTATAGTAGTATTGAACAGTGCAGTGAAATCCTATCCCTAAAAACTATTCTATAGACGGATTGGCTTTGAAGTTTCAAAAATGAACCTAGATTAGGGCTGGTATTAATGCAACAATATTTATAGGCAGGGAGACACCTTGAAATGGTAATATTTAACAGAGTTGACTTGTAGTAAGGCATACATAAAGTATGATTAATTGCTTTTAACTGAACCGCACAAAAAAGGGTCCTAACTTAGTTAACTTTAAGAACTGCAGGCAAGGAGGGCATAGAAAAGGCAAATAAGTTAAGCAGGAGACAACGTTGTATGATACTTTTTTCTAAGAACTTTGAAATGATTAATTTTATAGTCATCGAGTACTCAAGGAAAAAGAATAGAATGGAGAGTAGCGAGAAAAGATACTCATAGTGTATGTAGATGTCTTGCGTTAGGAAAATTGACAGAGAATGGATAAACTTTCATTGTAAAATGAGTGACTCGAAGGACGATCTTTTGAGGGTAGTAAAAGAGAAGAAAGCTCATGGTTATGCCGGTCATAGAGGAATTTAAACAAAAGGCCAAGACATAACAGATCCCGACGATGTGAAGGGATTTTAAGGCTTTCAGAAAACTCTGGGGCAATCACGTTTGAGAATCAAAATTGGATTAGGCCCAGACTTTTTAGACACAAAATCACAAGTACTTTGGGTTTGTCAACCATGATTTTAACAGCTTTGTAAAGTTTCAAATATTCAGAAATATTCCATGTGCATCTAATACAACACCAAATAACGATAAGCATGAAATCGGAAACAGTTAAAAATAGACGAAAATGTCATGTAGCCAAGAGACCTTTGTCGTATTGGTCTGATAAAATGCCACCAAACCTAGGTGACATACCACTTGAAGTAGGGTTTAGGTGCGCCTAAGTAGCACAGTGACCCTTTTCCTCACGGCATTAACATAAAAAACCAGCAACATGATTTCGCTGTTCACATTCCCTTGTAAATATAACTTTTCTGTGTTTAAAAAAATACTCCTTCAAAAAAATCTAAGCTGGAGACGAAGCAAAGGTTCTAAGGTTTTATGTGTACCACGATATTCCAATATTGGGTTATTTGCTAAATTATTATCCGAGTTTTTATTATTACATATACTAGAACGGCAATACCTTGCCATAAAACAGAACGCTAAATGTATAGAAAGTACATCAAACTTTTGTGTATTTCAGATCGTAGCATAATAATGTATGACCTCCACCTGTTTTCTCCTTAGAGCAACACAAAACAAAATCAGTACAGGTTAAATTCAATATTAATCACCACTGAAATAGCAAATGTTTTTTTCTCACAACTAACAGCCATTTGCATAAGACGAAGTACCAATAAAGAGGCATTTTTCTTTGTACTTATCAATCATTAAATGATTTTCCAGTATGATATAACAAATGTGATCTTCTTCCCTTTTAAGTCAGTGATAACCACTAATTATTGCCCAAAACACAACAAAATTTCAAATGCAAGTCTATTAGTAACTGAAAGAACTTTTCAAAGTGTTATTGCTTTGGGGAATGGCTTAAGGTACGGTAGTGTGCCGAAATTATTGTCACATTAATATGAAGGGAAAAAAAAGACGTACCTCTTATCCCAAAGATCCGGAAGCTTTGACTCGGTATCTATCAAACTTATTTCAGTCAGGTCCTAAAAAAGTTGTCAGAAGACAAAAAAACAATTAATGTAAATATGAAGGTCATTAACAATGACTAAAAGTTCATAACAAAATAAAATATTCAGATCAGATCCAGACCATGATCGTAGTTTGTTTGGCCCGCTAGTTGCAGCGAATGCAATGCAATGGAATGCAATATAATGTAATGTAATATAATGCTATATAATATAATGTAATATAATGCTATATAATATAATATAATGTAATATAATGCTATATAATATAACGTAATGTAATATAATGTAATAAAATGTAATGTAATGTAATATAATGCAATGTAATATAATGTAATGTAATATAATGTAATAAAATGTAATGTAATGTAATATAATGCAATGTAATATAATGTAATGTAATATAATGCAATATAATGCAATGTAATATAATGCTATATAATATAATATAATGTTATGTAATGTAATAAAGTGTAATTAAGTGTAATGTAATGTAGTGTAATGTAATGTAATGTAATGTAATGTAATGTAATGTAATGTAATGTAATGAAATGTAATGTTGTGTATTGTAATGTAATGTAATGTAATGTCATGTCATGTATTGTAATGTAATGTAATGTATTGCAATGTAATGTAATGTAATGTGATGTGATGTATGTTAAAAAAAAGTGATGAAACAATGTTAGAAAAGGTATTAAATAAATATTTATAAAAATACTCGCAGGTATTTTGTCGTTATTTTCGTTTATCAATCGACTTCATCAGATTATTTTACTTATGGCACAATGTCTTAGAGATACCTTAAATTAAGAACATACCTCTTTTTGTAGCAAACATTGGAAAAACACGGTCAAAAAAGTTAGATCTACGGTAGAGTTGACAGCAGCACCATAAACATGATGACTCAAGAGCCGACTCATAACAAATGTTGGTGGGTGAATCAAATTGTTTAAGTCTCTCCATTTCTGTTTGTAAAGACCAACAGTAAGTTCAACTGCAAGTGTTGCGTCCATTGATGACCTAAAAGAGAACCCCAAAATGAAAGAAGACTTTAATGTAATACAGCAAACAAATTAATAACATACTAACTTCTAGCCAGTAGCATACCATAGTACAACAAGAAACAAATACAGAAAAAAACCCCAACTCTTTGATACAATCTAGAAAGGCTAAAAATGCAATACTGAAGTTGGAAGCTGAAAAAAGATGATCAAAATGGTGAAACGTGTCTGTTTATGTCCTGGGTATTGACATTAAACTGCATCCGGTTGTGGAGTTTCGACGTGGGAGAATGAGGTTACCCTTTGCCACAGCTACCTCCAGGTCACCCTTGGGCAAGGTGTAGCACCTGTTAGCCTACCCCAAGACCATTGAAGCTCCTGGTTGGCGTCCGGCGGGGTTAAGTCTGTCTCATGGGTAGGGAGGGCTCTTTAGCTTTGGTCGGCAACCTCCCTAGTGATGGTGTCACGAAAAAAATACTGGTATTTGTTGCACTTCTGGAAGCGTCTTCAGCTGCTATAATCTGGAGTTGATGTCAGGAAGGGCATCCGATCGTAAAAACCATGCTTCAAAACTTAATGTCATGTTGAAATGCCGATTCATAATAGTCAAGTTAAGAGAGGGCCACCTCCGGACTCTCGACAAGCGATCAGGAGGGCGCAACGGCAGCCTCGGACTGTTGTGACAGATGTGAACAGAGGTCCACCCCTGCAGCCTCGGACAAGGGTGGAAAATGCGATCAGAGGAAAAACGAAAAATTTAGAAATAATTAATTTGAAAGTCTGTAGCCTGAATGTTGGAACTATGCGAAAAAGGGCAAATGAAGTGGCTGAGACCATAGAACGTCGTAATATTGACATTTGCTGCTTGCAAGAAACTCGTTGGCGTGGTGGAGGAGCCCGTTTTATAGCTGGTAAGCAAGAGAGATACAAATTTTTCTGGTCAGGTGACGAAAGTGGTCAAGGAGGTGTGGGCTTCCTTCTTAAAGAAAGTCTTGTAAAACAAGTAATATCTGTAACAAGAACCAACAGCAGAATAATAACACTGCGTATCTTGTTTGGGAAAGTCATCTTGAACATAAAATCTGTTTATGCTCCACAAACTGGCCTCTCAAATGATGAAAAGGATTTGTTTTATATGAGATTATCAAATTTGATTGTTGCTGTTCCTGATGATGAAATACTGCTTGTGGGTGGTGATCTAAATGGACATGTTGGGAGAACCTGTGACGGTTTTGAAGGGGTTCATGGAGGTAGAGGATACGGATTTCGTAACAATGATGGAATAAGACTACTTGATCTCTGCGTAGCAAATGCACTTGCAATAGTGAACACATACTTTGAAAAGACAGACAATCGGCTTATAACCTATTGCTCCGGGAATCAGAAAAGCCAGATCGACTACCTTCTTGTGAGAAGAGCTGATTTAAAACTAGTAAAAGATAGTACCGTAATTAATTCGGAAGAGTGTGCCTTACTGCATAAACTTCTTGTTAGCTCATTGAACATCAAAACAAAGTTCAAAAGAGCTCGTAGGACAACTGTACGTCGCAAAACCTGGAAACTGAAAGACAAAGCGGTACAAGCTGACTTTAGAAAGGCGATAGAAGAGACAACCCCTGCAAGCAACACTCCTGACCATAACCAAGATGTAGACACTTCGTGGAAAGACATAAAGTCATTGTTGCTGAATGCTTCAGATAAGGTAGTCGGGAAGACAAAAGGTGGATTTGAAAGACAGAGAGTGACATGGTGGTGGACCGACGATATTTCTAATGTTATTAAAGAAAAACGCAAGCTGTGGAAACAGTGGAAAAACGGAGGAAGTAAAGAAAATTATTTGAATGCAAAGAGATTAGCCAAGAGAGCTGTTTATCTAGCTAAAAAAGAAGCAGAGAAAAACAAAATCGAGGGGTTAGAAAGAAAGGAGGGAAAAAATTTCATTTTTAAGTTAGCAAAACATCTCAAGCATGAAAACCAGGATGTGATAAACGAAAATTGCATTCGAAATGATGATGGAGGCCTAGCCTTTTCAGACAATGATAGATTAATAGCTTGGAGGCAGCATCATGAAGGTTTACTTAACGAGGAGTTTCCTTGGAACCTAGACGCTCTGAGTATCCATGAACCAGTTGAAGGACCACCTATACTCATCACAGAAGAGATGACAACAAAGGCTGTAAATGCCATGAAGAAAGGGAAAGCACCAGGCCCAACTGAGATCACCATTGAAATGATCAATGCAGCTGGTCCAAGAGTAATCACGTTGTTGACAACACTTGTTAATAAAATAATCTATGAGAAAGAAATACCAGACGACTGGAACCTGTCGTACATAATCAACTGCTACAAAGGTAAAGGTGACTCACTAGATCGTGGAAACTATCGCGGCCTAAAAATGCTCGACCAAGTTCTAAAACTTCTTGAGAGGATACTGGAGCCTATCATAAGATCACAAATTGATGTTGACTCAATGCAATTTGGCTTTATGCCTGGAAAAGGAACGACAGATGCCATTTTCATCCTTAGACAACTTCATGAGAAACACATCAGTATGAAAAAGAACCTTTACTTTGCCTTCATTGACCTAGAGAAAGCTTTTGATCGCATCCCACGAAAAGTTCTGTGGTGGTCCATGCGCAAACTTGGAATCGAGGAGTGGCTAATTCAAGTTGTAAAATCAATGTACAAAAATGCCAAATCTAAGGTAAATCTTGGCTCTTGTCGCAGTGATGAATTCACCGTTAACTATATATCTTGATGTCTGATTTTTTAAAAGTCTTGTTCTCTCCCGGCGATGCCGAACCATTATCCTTTGTCAGGAGAGAAAGGAAGAAAATAGTTAAAGAGACGAAAGAAGAAGATGAATTCACCGTTAAAGTCGGTGTACATCAGGGTTCTGTCCTTAGTCCTCTTTTGTTTGCTATCGTGATGGAGGCACTCTCGGGAGAGTTTCGCATAGGCTGCCCATGGGAACTTCTATACGCAGATGATCTAGTGATTGCAGCCAACTCAATTGTCCGTCTTATTGAAAGGTTTAAAATCTGGAAAGAAAACTTGGCCTCAAAAGGGCTTAGAGTTAATATGAAGAAAACGAAAGTGATGTTCAGCAAGCATAATGCTCCTCGTCAGAAAGACAAATCAAAGTACCCATGTGGGGTTTGTGGTTTTGGCGTTGGTAGTAATTCGATCTTCTGCTCGGGCTGCCAGCATTGGACCCATCACAAATGCACTAATATTAAGGTTCTTAGACTTGATCCAAACTTTCGATGTAGAAAATGCAGAGGTGAAATAACAGAGGTAAATGATAATGATCCTGAAATCATCAATATTGAAGACGAATCACTTGAAGTCGTCAAATCGTTTTGTTATCTTGGCGATACCATCAACCAGTCAGGCACATGTTTTGATGCAACTACGGATCGAGTTTGTAAAGCTTGGCGAAGTTTTAGACAGCTTCTAACGATCTTAACAAACAAATCGATTTCGCTGAGGCAGCGAGGTTATGTCTACCGGACCTGCGTTAGAAGCATTCTTCTATATGCGTCTGAGACCTGGGCTTTGAAAGTCGATGACCAATATCGCTTAGAAAGGAATGAAAACTCTATGATCCGCTGGATGTCTTCTGTAAAGTTAAGCGATCGCAAATCAACTGCCAATTTGAGAGAGATGCTCGGCATCTGTGATATCAATAGTCAACTGAGATACAATCGCTTAAGATGGTTTGGGCATCTTGAGAGAATGGGCGACAAATGGCCCAACACGATTCGAACTTTCGAAGTTGAAGGAAATGTTGCTGCAGGCGGACAAAAGAAAAAGTGGATTCACTGCGTGAAAAAAGATCTTGCTTATCTTCGTCTTCCTGCTAATCTTGCTGAAGATCGCTCAGTGTGGCGCGCTCGAATCAAGCCTCAATGTGGCATTGTCCAACCCCCAAACAGAGGGAACCACGGACGTTAAACCGAAGAGTGAGAGTAAGAGTAAGTAAGCCGATAGGGAGTCAGTTTGAAAAGTAAATCGTTCTCCACATCAGAAACTGAAATAAATGAATAATATATATGAACTACCTCACTGGGTATAATTTGACCCTTTTAATTTCAAAATATTTCAGATTTAAACACCGTAGTTGAATGCCGACGCTCCAACTTGCACTATCTTTATCAAGTAAATAAATCCATCAAGTCTGAGGATGGCTAACTGATGAATTTAACTACAGCAACAACAAAACAACATCAAATATGAAACAACAATAAGAAATAAGAAATTGGTCAGCAGATAAGCAGGTAAAAAATTGAGAGGGAAATCCTAAAAATAATATTATATATAGAGATATTTCTTACCACTGATAACGTCTGCTAAGACGATTCTTCATGACTTCTGACAAGGCATGAACATGGCAAGTTCTAATGACTTTGTTAGGATACTCACTAAATTTTCCAGCAATCTAAAACAAAGAAACGATATTCAAACTTTTTGTTGAAAAATGTCTGATACAAAGTAAGCAGTATGAAATCCTGCTTAAATTTAGAATATTTACAAAAATATCAATATTGCAGGTTCTGACACTCCTCTCTCCTCTCTCCCAAAAGTCAACAATTTTTGTACACACATGCAAACACACACATATATATATATATATATCTATAAATTTATAAAATAGATCCTTCTAAAAACAAATTATTGTCATTACCAAGTTAATAAATTCACCAGAATTAAAAGTGGAACTCTATCTTATCTAGAGAAAGTAAGAGGTGTCTTTTTCTAAGGATTAATTACTTAGAGCAAAAGCAAGAACATCATAACTACTGTCTTGTAACAAGGAAAAGTCAACTATTTATTTGCATATATTATTATTCATATTTTAAAATTACTTTGCCTAGCACTATTAGCAGCTTCTGTCCCATCGTTGCAAAGTTGAATCATAATGTTTATTCAGTAAATATTCTCATGACGAATGCTTAAACACTTGCTGCATAATAGTTTCTCTTCATCATTTAAACGTACCACTCGATGTTTTTCCAATTTCCATATACTGTATTACTGTCGGTAATCTCTACTACAACCCCAAAATTCCTCACTGCCAAAACAAAGTCAATCTGAAGAGCACCGACTGAGCCTTAATTGCTAAGGGAAAATGACGTTAAAACAAACAAACAAATAAACAAATTCTCTCCTGCAACGACGACTTTACTCGAATCCTTCCTTCACCACACCAACCCAAAACTACGTGTTTTTAGTGCAGTAGTGCCCAAGTGGATAAATCAAGAGACGTCCTTGGAAGTAACGCACCCAATTTGTTTCTCCGTTATGAGTGCCATACTGAATGTGTACATGTTTTCGGAGATAGAATTGGGAGAGAGAAGAAATCAATAAATTTAAAAGTACAAAGAAAAAAATTTAAATAAAGAAAGTACCACTCTGTCCTAAAGGTGTTTTAATTGCTTATAGTGAAAGACATACAAAAACGTTTTCCTCCTTCTTGCTTGGTTTGTTGAGGCGAAAGCTTATTTCAAAAAGGAAAAGGATAAATTATTAAATCACATTCGTTTCAAGAATAATATAACCTACAAAGAAGCGTCTTCTTCCTATTCAACCAAGATCATATCTGAAATTGATATTTTTTCCCCTTAGGTCTCCCTTTCGTACGTCTGGAGGTGTCTTTTTCTCTCCCCAAAACAACTTCTCAAAATTAATGATCAACTGTAAACGATTTTTTAATTTAAAATGGCTTTAAAAATAGGTTAAACCAGAAGTATCCTTGGCACAAGACGATGTAAGTTAAAAGACAAATGGCACAAATCAGTAAGTCTTTGCACACGTCTACCAATCAATTAGAATAAATGATATACTAGCATGATCATTTTAGAACAACTATTTGAGTACGGGTGTAAATAAGACAGCATTAACCATATTAAATTTCGAGTTCAGCCAAAGAAAAAAAATTGAGGTCGAAAATCGAAATCAATAAAACTAAGCAGATCTTACCAAGGAAAGTTCAAAACTACGATGCAAACGTTTTTTGATGCGGTGGTGCTCTGGTTTCGTCTTGTATATTGTATCCCAAGAGACTTTGAAAGAAAACTGGCGTACTACAAGAGGTAACTTTAGAGACGGGCAACTTCTGTAGATCATCCAAAGACGAAATCTTGATACGGGAACAGCTGATTCTCTACTGCTTCCAAGGTCCAGATTATTTAGTGCTGATTGATTTTGCTCAATAATATCCTGTTCAAAAAATTAATAAAGTCTAAATAAAAACACAGAGAATAAAAACTTACAGGACGACCAAATAGAGACAATATTCCGGGCATATTAACAAACATGGAAACATACGGAGCCACAAGAAACAATAAAAAATCACAAGGAGCCACAAGAAAACCACAAGAAGCTAGAAGGGGCAATAAGAAACCACAGGGAGCCATAAGGAATTATAAGGAACCATAAGGATCCATAAGATTCATAAAATATAAGATTGATAACCATAAAATTCTTGAAAATAGAGGCAAGCGCAAGAAGTAAACAACGAAAACCTTAAAACTTTGGCCGATTTTTAAAAAATGAGCTAAAAAAGGAGAGTGCTGGAGCTGTAATTTCGTATAAAACAAAACCGCATTGTGGCATATTATGCAACACGTACTACAATATTTAAACATATGGCATGAACAGTTGCATTTAATTGGGTTATGCTAACTTTAAATGATCACTTAAAAAGGCTTTAGTGATTCAGTTTATTGATGTGCCAAAAATTACGAAGATTTTAAAAGTTTTAAGCATCCTGTTATGACCTATAAATCTAAGTAAAATGTCCTTTACAAGTGATCTTTGTTATCACAATGGAGAGTTAATCCTTTTCTGTGCTTCCTCAACGAACTCATTTCTTGATGCTAATACTTCCTTAGTTTGCTCAACATTGTTTTCAAGCAGTTTCGATACTATGATTTGAAGATCTCGACAAAATGTCCTTGAGAATTCAGCAAACACCGTATGACTTGATATTGATATGCTCTCTCCTCTGTTGGCATAGGCAATATATTTTAGGTATTAGCCATCGAAGCAACTATTATCATATTGTGTACTAACTATATCTCATTTCTTTGTTGCTGAGGACACATCTATATTCAGCCTCTTCTAGATTCCAATCACCACCGTATGTGAAAGAAGCAAGAGTACTGTCATACATACATACATACATTTATATATATATATATATATATATATATATATATATATGAATAACAGTATAGCTATCAGCTAAAAAAGGGTTTGGACTTATGGCTTTTTGAATACATTTCATTCGAGTTAAAATTCATTATTCTCATGATAAATAGATTGCAATATTAATACTTTTTAAGAAAACCATCGTAGAGGTACCGGTATTAGTACAAACAACATGCACCGCAAGGTTATTTCAATGCAAACCTTTTTTTACTGCATCGAAAGCACTTCTTTTCCTTGGACACCCATACGTCATTAAACAACAGCCCATATTGTTACATTAACAAAACCTAAGAACCTCTAGCTGTTCATAATAGGTCTTTAAGTATTCAGGTGGAGAGTATAAATATAATAGCTGAAGCATTTAAGCCTTTTTGGCTATATATCTCAATGATTAAATTTCGAATAAAGAAAACAGTTAAGCACCACGTAAAAAGCTCACAAAAATGCAACAAAGCAAGTAATATACGTACACGAAGTAATTTCTCCATAAATAGAGGCCATTCTTTCTGAAGATGGCAGTTAAACAATATAAGCCAACTTCCATTACGATCGCATTCTTGAATAATATGTTTAAAACTCTCTATTCCATCCTCGGGAGGAAGCCCAAAAACAGCAACTGTGATTTTAAGCTCCGAAGCTAGCTCTTGAATCGCCAATAATGGATCTAATGATGGGCGTTAAAAATTTAAAAAAATAAAAATGAATTTAAAAAATGAATAAAAAAAATAAAAATGAATTTAAAAAATGAATAAAAAATGAATAAAAAAATGAATAAAAAAATGAATAAAAAATGAATAAAAAAATGAATAAAAAAATGAATAAAAAAATGAATAAAAAAATGAATAAAAAAATGAATTAAAAAAATGAATAAAAAATTAATAAAAAAATGAATAAAAAATGAATAAAAAAAAGAAAAAAAAAATGAATAAAAAATGAATAAAAAAAATGAAAAAAAAAATGAATAAAAAAATAAATAAAAAAATGAATAAAAAAATAA
>RDPX01000028.1:2583320-2630455 GCA_003991215.1 Morbakka virulenta | reverse complement strand
CTACTACTACTACTACTACTACTATTATTACTACTACTTCTATTACTACTACTTCTATTACTACTATTATTATTATTATTACTACTACTACTACTACTACTACTACTACTACTACTACTACTATTATTACTACTACTTCTATTACTACTACTTCTATTACTACTATTATTATTATTACTACTACTACTACTACTACTACTACTACTTCTACTACTACTACTACTACTACTACTACTACTACTACTACTACTTCTACTACTACTACTGCTACTTTGGATGACGATGCCAATGGTGAGGATCAATGCGAAATAAATTTCAAAAGTAATACTTACTGTAAAGTATTCCCGCCATTGATCATGGAAACTTGATATTGAATGATCTATTTTGGCAAATTGTTTTAGTTTCTTCAGGTGCATTAATCTTGACCAGGGCTAAAGATGGAAAATATGGTGTACTTAGTAGCTATTTCCAGCAACAATTACACGGTTTAAATTCAGTATTTCAAAAAATAATAGGTCACTTAAACAACATTTGAAAAACATTTTAAGAGAATTTTTTTATTGCAAAAATAAATTGAACTACCTACATGTGAGAGACACCTGTTAGATAAAATTCTAAATAATCCTAAACCAAGTAAGGTATATGCTATTCTTATTCCACACATACTGTCTAAAGGAATACTACAAAGTCAACAAAAAACATAAGGTCTTTAAAGTCTTTATAAGAGTATGATACCATTACCACCTCCAATTCTTAATAAAGGGTGCTAGGTACAGGTGGCCTTGGGAAGGCAAAATCACTAATATTAGACTAGCCAGTTCATAACCTAAAGTAGCGTTAGTGAGTGGTATACTTAAACCCTAACGAGTAACTGACGTTTTCCAAAACTGACGATGTTCGTTTTTCATTACTGACTCCTAGTACACAACGCGTGAAATGAAATTTTGCTTTGTACTTCATACTTAACTTTTTTCATGTCTTATTGATTGCCTTTCCCGCTCTCCTTACTTTATATCCAAAAAGATGTATAAATTTAATATTCTTTCATTTATAACGTAGAATAAAAAATGGGAATAGTACTTCCGGTCGAGTGGGGGAGGCTCAGCCACCACTGCTTGAATTCAAATTTCAAAAAATTAAATTGACTAAGGCTGCCCAAAGTAAATTAAAATAAAATAAGAATAATCAGAACCTATTTGTTAATTAAAATTAACAAAAATTAATCTTTGTCATTTGATTTTTTGGTAGGTCTTGCCTTATTCCTCGGCCTAGTTTGTAGCACACTTAATGGTCCTTATCTCCCTAAATGCTAATACTCGTTGACAGGCCTGATAAAAATCTTCTGTTGTGTCCATAATTGTAACAAAGCAAATGCAAGATAGTTGTAATCCACAATGTTAACTAACAATTTTTCTAATAAAGTAATATTTAGCTGTAAAAAAGAAGGCGAACAGTCCCAGGTCTATAAAAATACAGAGACTTTAACCTGCATTGTAAAAGTAATTTAAGGGTTTTTGTTTTTGTGCTGTGTTTTGCGCCTCGATTTATCAATATCACACTTCTCGAATATCTGACTTGGCTCTGCCTTACTAATTAATGATTTCATCGTTTCTCGCCAATTTATTTTCGAGGGAAAAAGGGGGTTATACGTGTCAATCACCATCACTTGTCCGTCGTTATTAGACTATGTTCTTGCTTTATCCTTTCTGTATTTTCCTCTCTTTAGTAATCATCTACCTTATTTCCATATTATAGTCTTTTGGGGGAGGAAAGTAGATTACCTACTCTTTCTGCTGCAAAAAACACACAACCATTACCCTTTCCGAAGTAGTTTCTCACAGTATGGTCTTTTGCATCAGCACAAAAAAAGGCAAGTTGAATAATAGTAATACTAATACCAAGAACAGTTATTAACAGTAGAAAGGTACACTTCGTTTAAGGCAAAAAGTTCAGTCATCACAATATTACCTCATCTGCCATCCATTCTTGGCAAAAGATTGGCGGTTTTAGAGACTGAATGTTAGACTGGGTTGAAAGCAACTCGAGCAGACAAGCCCATTCCTCTTCTTTATTGTTTATAACCATCAGAAGTGGTAAAAGTGAGTGATGTTCTGCAATTAACAGAAAGGAGAGGCCTTTATAACGATCTACAATATTGAACAAATATAAAAGGATGCTACAACTGACTCCTAGTTGTAGCAAATCATGGCAATACATAAATTCAACATCTGTCGTAAATATTCTAAAGTAGTTCGCAATCATACTCCCTTGGCCTTGTTTGGCCAAAAAAATAGGATTTTACAAAAACAATTGGTGATAAAGGTGATAACGGCGATAAGGATGAAAGGAATAGTATCCCTAGAAATGTCTACATTAATTGAGATTTAAGGTGAAATCTAAATATTACGACCATGTACAAGCCCAAAAGTGATACTCAGTAAGACCATACCCAATCAAGTTACACAGCGTTCGAATCATCAGGAAATGAGCTTTTGTATAACGTCTTGTACGACTGTCGTACAATTAAGAGAAAAACAGTCAAATAAATTACATACCGAGTGGGAGGATTTTGAGAAGTTATTTCATAAAGTAACTTTTCGTGAAATTAAATTTTACAGTAAATCGTACGGTAGTCGTACAGTATCTAAACATACTACATAGAAATGATAATTACCTGGGAATATGAAAGCGAGTCGTTTCTCAGGGCACATTTAAATGCCTTTTTTGAAATTTATATAGGTTAAGAATGTTTGGATTCCAGCCCATTCTAGACTTGATAAACAGTCTTGAGGCTGCAAAATTTCCCTCAAAAATTACATTGGACTAATCTATTTGAAAAGACAACATAACCGATAGGCACTCAAAAAGACTGGTGTCATTTGGAGACTTGTTTTGGCAGTGAAGAGATAAACCCAAATTATGCAGTATCATTAATGAAATAAGGTAGGGAATGGTTTCAAAAGCATCCTAGCCTTATTGAAATGGAAAGCAGAAAGAAGCAAAATTTCAACACACAACCTTCAATGACACTTGCCCGTTAGTCGACTTCAACTATGATTGCATTCTTTATGAACATTTTTATCCTAAAAACGTGACATTGAAATGGAGCAAACTTTCCTTGTCACTACAAAACCTGGATAATACCGTTTTATACAACAACTATAAGCAAACACATACATACAAATGCACACAAATGATGTCATACATTTCTCAGGAACTTTTATTAGGAAATGAATCTGCTTACTGCACTTGGTTTCTTCAAAATTAAAAGTAAAGGGATTGAAATTATACGTGTACCTAAATAAATCTATCTCTCTCTATATATATTTATGGACATATGTATACATGTATACATTTATGTGAGTGCATGTCTTCTTTTGCGTTGTAATATCACAATGGTTTTTCAAAAGGGGTTCCAAGAAGCGACCATATGAGCCAATGACGGGTATCAAAACATTTGGGCATTAGACTTCATTGATCTGACATTTCATTTAAACATCACAAACGTACAGAAGTGCAATCCATCACTCATCATGTTAGACTGGCATAAATTCAACTTGATAATATTAATCCTGTTAATATTAATCCTGTTTAGGTTATTAAGCCATCTACAGCACTGTAAAAATAAAAGACATACTATCCTAATATTGCATTACTACAATAGTTTTCCTTGGTGCTGAAGAGTTTCACACTCTTTACGTTTTAGGCATAACAGGCAAAACTAAGACGCTCAACAACTGAAGCCCAATGGACGGACTCAATAATTTACAGGCCAACGAACCAAAGATTTCGCAGACTCCATTTGTTTTCGAAGATTGAAACAACGGAGAAATAAACACAAAAACATGTAGTGAAGTTAAAAAAGAATACCACGTGTGTTTACCTTTTTGTGTTGTCAAGCAAAATTTCTTGTAAATTTCTTCTGTAAAAGAACCTTTGATCTCAAATACTCTTGCATCCACAGAACCAGAAATTGATTTCTGGTTAGTAGAACCTATACAAGCGGATCGTAATATATCCAAGATGTCTTTAAGAGAAAAGCTGTACATTGCGTTCAATCTGCTTAACTGCCACAAGGCTGAGGTAATAAAAGTACCCTGTTTAGCAACAGGAGTGTACTGATTTCGCTTGTCCAAACAAGAATTATAAAATACCTGAAAAGAGAAATAGGTAGCAGAATATGTATTAGTGTAAATGCTGGCGATAATTTCTGCAGAATTCGCACGACTGTAGGGAACGAAGAAAGAACAGCGTGGTAGAAGTTTCATAAAGGGTACTCAGGTTAAAATTTCATTATGTGTAATGATGCTTGTATGAAAACAACAAGAAATGTAACTCCCAGCTAGCTCTAAGGGCTACTATATTTTATCAATACCTTTCACGGTGTCAGCAGATCAGAATCTTTGTTAAAATTTTCAAAGACCGATGACTAATCCTGATTGTGATGTCAAGCGTGATCAGTAGGTACTACTGAATCCATTGCACTCCGGTTATGGAAGATATGAAAGCTTCATAAAAAATTGGCTTTGCAGAATCCGAGCAATGTGTCTGTAGCGATGTACAGACCTTCGTTCACGTTGTACCTTGTAACATCTTGCGTAAAAGAGGCAAAGTTTGAACAATGGTCGATGATTTCAGAGTAAGGCTTAACGCTCAGACATTCTTGAAATGGCGATTTTTAACTTCATACTAAGTAAATGCAAACAAGTCAGAAAAGTCTATTTCACGTTTCAGTGATAAATTTGTTTTCATAACGACATTTCGAAATACACTCTGTGGGTTTGTTCAAAAGACTCTTTACGTTGAAATTAAAAATCGCTAGTTTTTTTACTGCCTCAAATATCGCATTTTCTCGTTCCGTACTTATCAGGTACTTATTATTTCAAATAACCATTTTCAAGGGGTAGGGTTTATTACTCTCTTTGAGTTTTCGGATGTACTTCGATAATCCAGAACCATTTTGGTAATTACAAAATTGAAAAGATTTTGTGTGGTTGTTATATCAGATTTAAAAAAACGTCTTCACATGCTCTGTAATAAGATGATTTTGTGTCGGTAGTGTCTATGTCAGCTTTGTAGATAAAGCATGTGGATAGATATTTTGTCTAGTGGGTCTAGTAGGTCTGTTTGTTCCGGCAATTACAGGATCTTGACTTCTTTCTGCTGGGCACGTTGACTTAATGATGATAATAATAATAATAATAATAATAATATATATATATATATATATATATATATAGACGTACTTAGATAAAACCAACCTAACTGGCAAATTATGTGACAGAACTTTTTTTCCAAGTCCCAAAATAATATCATATATACCAGAAGTAAGAACTCTGGTCTGTCAAAGTTGTCAAAAATAGCTGAAAAATATAAAAACTATAGCGAACTCTTTCTGCAATTGTATCTTTTGATATCAGCCTACGGGACAAATAATATCATGTTGGTTCGCTGTTTTCCAGCTGTAACTAGGCATGATTAAAAAGTGTTTATGCAAAGGATGCTGGACTGAGAACTCAGACATCACTGGTAATACTAGCTTATGGATCCAAAAATTGATGTTAGGCTGCAGAAAAAAAGAGGGATCCACATGTGTTTCATATTAATTATTGTGTTCAAAGATGGAGCTGGCCAGCAAGAATAAACCACGGATACACTTATAGTGAGTTATTTAGCTGCAATGTATCAAATAAACAAGGTAAACATTAAAAAAAAAGTACTTTTTCACAGGCCAAATTTTAATTCCATCAATTCTATGGACACTGCCTTCCCCAAAGTTTAGTCATTTGAAGCATGAAAATTTTTGAAAACAGATTTGTACATTGAAAATGGTTTCAAATTATTACTCGGCCACAGGCATATATTATTGTGATAAGACTAGGGGCAAAGAAATAGTCACGGGTAGACTGATCTCCTAGGTTCCACAAACATGTATTCTCAAAGAAGATCCAGGAATTAAGGAGCAGAAGAAAAACAGAGGAAAGAGATAGAGGAGGTGGAGGGGGTAGAGCTGTATTAAACAGATTTAAATGGTAAGTTGGGTATCGTTTACGTCGAAAGTACTCTCTCAGAATAAAAATTGTCTTTATCAATTCAGATTAACTTACCACAGACTCCTGAAGTCTTTCGCTGATTGAAACCAATTGTTCACAAAGACGACTGAACATTTTTGGTAATGCATTATTATCCAATAACTTCCCATCTGTTTTGGCTAAATAATCAAGTATTCTTTCCTATTTAAAGAAGATAAAAGAACAATACCAAAAATAAATCAGTTTATAAATCTGTAACAGTGCAATAATGCAAACCTTCCAATCAGCTTCAGAGAAACATAGTATTGATAACAGAAAATCAAATTGAGAGACCTTTTCATCAAGTGCCAAAACAGTTTTAAGAGAGAGTGAAAAAATAAATGAAAATGAGAGAAAGAGGGATGAACAGCAAAGTAAACCGATTGAATTCAAAAGTCCTTCAAACTTTAAGCTTTCTATTAATTATTTTGAATGTTAAAAGTTACACTGCCCAATGAATGGAGTGAACGAATAGTGCTCTTCTAGCAAATGCTTGGTGTTGAACTAAACATTTTACAAGTATTTAAAGTAATATTGGAAATAATCAAATATACGGCAATAAAAAACACAATAAAGTTGCAAGGGTTCAATGCATTGGCTTTTCACAATGGCTTATAAATACCAAGGGTGTCATTCATGTATACAATTCCTGCAGAAAAAGGTTCGAGTGCTTTTTAATGATAAGTGATTTAATTATTGACAGCAAAGGACTGTGTGAAAAACATGTTCAGTATTTACACACGCACACACACTGACACAGACATATACATACACATACACACAATGATATACACATACATACAACGGGTCAAATTCACATAGGTCCTCTGTGTCTTTTTTCGATTGGTAAAAGTTAAATTCTTAGGCCTCATAGATATTATAGATCCAGCTGTTCTGTGGTAACGAGCGACCACTCCACGTATCGAACCGGATCATAGGGACTATGACCCACATTAAAACAAATCAAAAAGGGTACATGACACTGAAACCCACCTGTATATCCTTTGAATTTCTTTTGAGATTGAATATATCTATATCCAAAAGTCGAAGTTGCTTTTCAAGCTCAGATCTTTCTATTGTTACAACAAGTTTCATCATCTTCTCATGGATGGCATCGTTTTCATCTGCCATATTAAACCCAACACAGTAGCGTAACGGCAGCTGCTCAGCAGCATCAAATCTAGTTTCACTGCTGAGGCTAGTACTAAAATACAATCTAAAGCCCCGACCACATTTTATTTTTGAGTCTCCTATGACTATATATTCTCCGTTGTCGTCAAAGCATGTTTTCCTTTGAACAATCTCTCGCAAAAAATTTGAATGACAGTACAACTCCACATTCGTAATGAGAATCGAAGATCCAGAATACATAGCATCTCTTACCTTCCGTTCTGAAGTAGAAAAGAAAAATGCGGCAATTAACAGGCCATGTAAATAGTAATAAATATTCTAAAATACTTTCCATGGAATTCGATTCTCTCTTTGAATTGGTGTAGTAAGCATTAACAAAGTGATCTGTGAGGAAGTCATCCAGTTAAAGATCAAAGTGCGTTATCCTTTTTCTATAAGAGCTAGAAACCTCCCCTTACAAACGTGTAAAAAAAACCAAACTATACCTTATAAAAACTACACCTTATACATGATTATATAAGGTATAGTTTTATAATATATTTATATTTTTGATTTGATTATTGATTTGACATGATTATTTCGAACAAATCAAGGGTCTTTAAGATCGCTTTTGTTGTTTTTCGGTAACATGCATCACAGTTTTACTGTGGCGCTGAGAACTTCCTTTGCAACCTTTTCGTTTTGCGAGGGCTTTTGTTTGAGAGATACCAAAAATCGAAAAGAATTGATAAAAAAAATCTAGAAATTAATCAGCTCGTCAACATACATAAGCTACTAAAGTTGATGTGGTATCTTTGCTCTCTAAATAAAACTGAGAGATCTAAGGTACTTACTTCAAAATATGAAAGGGATGACATCTCTGTATTATAGTTACACCCATACCAACTGGGTATCAAGAAATTGTTGAATGACATCATTGTAGAAAGCATTGGGCAACACAAACAACATAAGTCACCAAAAAATATTGGGTTAGTTTAGAAAGGAAGTGCTCTTTTGAAAGTGAGCTGTAAAAATATCTGGCAGAAACTCTTATCGTACTAGTTTGGTGGTAAAGGTGCGTAAAAAACAAATTTCGGCTTCAGATGGCTTTTGTTTCAATAACTAAATATGGAATTTCATCACTGACATTTCTCAATGTACCAAACTATGGTCTCCAATCTGTTTTCTGAAAGCTTTTTATTTTTGTAATTTACCGTCAAAAAGGAAGATTCTGCCCTATTTGTGGTATATCGCACAGCCCCGTTTAGTACTTCGCAGGTTAACTCTATACTGAAAAGTGAATATACGAACTATTAATAAAATGTCTTAATACAAACCTATCTCTGGATCATCTGCAGAACAAGATAACATGGCACATCTTTCTGCCTTTAGTATAAAGGATGAAGATTTAGACCATTCTCCAGTCTATAATCAGTAACAAAAAACCTAATTGGTAAAATGATGACAATCAAAGCAACACTAACAAATTAACAATGTTTATCACTCATTTACGGGGGTGCGTTAAAATAAAGTTTGGCAAATGCTTGGGGCTGAACAATTTGGAGGTAAGGACCAGATCCTTCATCGACAGACATTTTATCGTTTATACACCCATAGGTATGCAATGCTACATAAAGTGTACAAATACACTTGTGAGTAAAGTATCACACCGGTATGAAAAAAACTCTAGAATATTTGCCAAATACGGTGCTTGAATCCTGCAGCACACAAAAAACAATTACATACAGAAAATTAACAGAAAGAGCTGGTTTATGTGACAGATAAAGTAAAATGCTGCCTTCCATTTATCTGTTGAATCAAGTTTTAGAGTTAGAAAAAACATCACGTGAGCAAGTCTTGCGTATATAACTTTCACGATTTCATATTTATAAAAGGACAAAGTTAAAGATAAATTATTACGTGAGGCTGGGGGCTGGATTCGAAGACGTTTTGCAACAAACCAGGTCGGCAGTTATAAGTTCTCAGAAAAATACCAAATGATCGTTTCCAAAAAAATAACAACAACAGCGCTTCAAATAATTTTTCAAAACCGGTTTTTTAAAGTTAATTCAAAAAATAAAAAGTAAGGTTAGTGTATTACTAAAGCCAAACCAAATTCCAAGATTCTGTTGTAAACAATGGAGAGAAATAATTGAAAATTTGTATATCAACATCAAAACGTTATTTGGAACCTTGAAATTAATAGGTATTTACTTCAGTTACTAGTAAAACATAAAATATTTTATGGATTTAAAATTGACGTAAACATATAACAACAAAATAAAATAACAAAGTTCAGAAAGAAAAACGTACCAGCGGTGACTAGTATACACACTTACCGAACTTGACATAGTTTCTGAGGACAAGGATGCTTCAACTACCTCAGGTGGTTCTACTGTTACAGCTGGGTAAAAAGGAAATGGTTAGGAGATGAACCTTTTTAAACATTTAACATCAACATCAGAACATCAATACCAATGCAATAACCAATAAAAAATCCAAATCCTAATCCAAATCCAAATGCAAAGTACCAGTACCAACACAAATACAAAAAAATACATAAAAAGTATAAATATAAATATAAATATAAATACAAATATAAATATAAATATAAATACAAATATAAATATAAATATAAATATAAATATAAATATAAATATAAATATAAATATAAATATAAATATAAATATAAATATAAATATAAATATAAATATAAATATAAATATAAATATAAATATAAATATAAATATAAATATAAATATAAATGGAGATAAAGTGCAAACTACTGTATGTGTCCTATAAAACGTTGAAATAACGAAACAAGTTTGTTTCTATTGCCTCTAGCATAATCTAGTTCCATCTACTACTGCAAACATATACACTTCATTCTAGATTCTTCAAAAAGGCACAAAACAAATGTTCTTGTCCCTACAATGTTGGATTTGAAGCTGTTAAGAAGTTTTGTCTCAAATGAAAAATCGAGTTACCATGTAAAAGAAATGCAAATGATTTAACTCATCACATAAAATTTTCTCTTCTTTTGTAACGTAGACCTACATGGAACTGGGATTCAGTAAAATCCCTCATTCCTTATAACAGTTTCTCGCAATATAGAAAATATAACACCACAAGAATATTTATTCCTTTTAATTATTGTTCATACTCTTTGCAAGATATTTTTTAAGGCTAGGTAAGACTTTGGCACTGCGAAAATATGAGGAGGACTTGCTTGCACGCACAGAAATGAGAATGCTGAGGTGGATAATGGGCATATCTTTGATGGAGAGATGCACAAATGAAGAAATAAGAGCTAGTGCAGGTGTAGTGTCCATTGCAGAAAAGTTACGTGAGGCTCGGCTGAGGTGGTATGGCCACGTTCGAAGAAGAGAGGAACAGGGTTGGATTTTTAAAGCATGGGCAGAGCCANAATAAGAGCTAGTGCAGGTGTAGTGTCCATTGCAGAAAAGTTACGTGAGGCTCGGCTGAGGTGGTATGGCCACGTTCGAAGAAGAGAGGAACAGGGTTGGATTTTTAAAGCATGGGCAGAGCCAGTGAAGGGAAAGAGATCAAGGGGAAGGCAGAGGTTGAGATGGCGAGATACCATCAGGAGAGACATGGAGAAGAAAGGAGTGAGAGATGAACAGACAATGGAAAGACTACTATGGAGAAGGAAGATTCGTGCTGCAGACCCCTGATCTTTGGGAACCTGCAAAGAAGAAGAAGAAGAAGAAGAAGAAGAAGGAGAAGAAGCCACCTCTCGGCAAGCCAAAGCCTTTTATTTCGTTAAGTAAAATAATCCTTGGCACTCAGATGTTACACAACTGGAGGTTAAGGAAAGTGGTGAAAAGAAGGCTAAGGGTTAAATCCATGGCTATCGCAAAACATTCTAACAAAATTGGGACTGCAAGAAATGCTCTTCCTAGAAAGTACATTGCTCGAAAAGTGGGATTTCACCCTCAGTGTAGAAGAAATACAGGAGGAAAGATCAAGCAGCAAAGTGGGAAAAAAATCTTGGGATACAATAAAACAAGAAAAAGTGAGAAACTTCTACTTAGACAATTTGCCTGCTGAATGTTAATGTCTGAACAATAAAAAAATCTGTAGTAATGGGAGTGTGGCTGATCGTCAGCAAACTACAAAAGAGATTCGTAGGAAGCCACGTCCTTGCAGGTAATTCGCCTTCTTTGTTTCTCGGTCACAAGTAGGAGACAATTAAGCTAGTACATAAATTTGGCGACAAAACTGGGAGAAGGATAAACCCAATGAATAGAAATAAATAAAGTATTAAGACGAAAGTGTCATATTTTGCTTACTGCGTAGCAATGTTGTTTGGGAACTGTATCTGGCGACTGCTTTTAAAATGTCTAAGGCAAAAATATGCTTCTCTTCCACATGGTAAAAAATATATGAAAAACAATATCTTTTATTGAATAAATTAGAGAAATTAGAGAGAATTGTTACCAAATCTTAAATGGACCCTTAAAATAAATCAAAATCTTACTTGGAGTAAATACTATTTCTTCAGCTTTTTGTATCCAAGTGTTAGCACTATTCTGTGGATCAAAAAGGAGTGGCCAGCATCTTTCACCACCAGTCAGGAATGCTCTCAATAACAAACACATTTCCCGTGATCCCTTGCTTTTAATTAATTCTTCTCTTGTCCACAGTTCTTGTTCCTCTTCACAACTTAAAATATTTATTAAAGAGAAGTCCTCACTATGAGGAATCTCTGTATTATTTGCGATATCACAAAAATGCGTAATCCATTCATCAGTCATTTCTTGCCGTATTCTTTGAGAGAAACTACCTCCATAGCAAATTAACCCAGACGTAAGTATGCAATCACCAACCAAGCAAAATGAATTCTTGTCAATGCCAGCACGGGTATTTTCCCATTGGGTGGTACATGGAGACATGCTTTCAAGTAGAAGACTAGCAGTTTCTTTGCTCTGTGTTAAAGTCTATTAATCAAGGAGAAAATCTCAAGCATAGAATTACTAGTAAATACGGAAGGGGGTGGGTGGATGGGGTGCAGACAATAGAATAAATCTGGGGTTTTGACATTTGTAATGATTTAAACAGTTTATTTGTTTATTTATTTATTTATAACGAATATTTATACAGAATAGTTGTCTCAGAAATAATATTTACATATATGTAGTAAATAAACGTACTAGTTTCCAGAGAGTACTGTTGAAAAGTAACAAGAAAAGAAAAATAAAGAGAAGTGCTATTACAATGCGATTTAAAGCATATCGAGTGTCGTACGGTTCAGTAGGAGGAGTGGGCGTTTTCTGGTCACATTGCAAATATTAATAACAATGGTTCACACTTTAGTTAAAGATTAGGTCTCTGGTCGATGTGGCAGCACGCACATGTCTAGGGAATTTAATAATACTTTTCCCTTAAATCACTCCGTTAAAATAAAAGATCCCAGTTTTGCTTTGGGTGGTCTGAATAAGATGACTTTTTTTCTCGTTTTACTGTCTAATGTTTTTGAAATATCCATAACAATTTTCATTCTTTACCCCATTTAGTGTTTTGAAAACTTCTAAGTAAAGCTGTTCCATCATAATATTCTCCGCAGATATCAAATTTACGCCAATTACAATTCTAAAAGACTTAAGCGTTGTCTTTTCTCAGCACCACTGAGGTCGAATTATTCTGTAATTACCATGGGCAATGCAAGTTTTGTATCTGTTGATCCAAATTTCCATAACTTTGTTTCAATGAGTATCGATTGAGATTCTCATCGTTGGTATTGGCCCTGTTAATTATTTCATACCCTCAAATATGCTTTGTCAATTTTCTGAGCATACTATTTTTTCCACTTTAAAAGGACTTTCCGCATCTTAACACCTTTTATTACAATCAAATGAATGGGTATCATGTGATATCAAGAAAGACAAATCATACTGGTCAGTGGTTTGCTAGGCAAAAAGTAAAAAGTTTAAAGCCTCTTAAATTTACTTAAAATTTTAAAAGGAGCCTATGTAAAAACTACCCAACTACTAGCTAAACAGTCAATATAATTAAAAATTTACAACGCATCAATCAGAAGAAGTTCTTAGGCGATCGCAGCTTCCTTTCTCGAAGTGCGCAAATCTCTATTCTTCTCTTAACTAAACGTTCTTCTTCTTCTGATCTTAACTCAAGTCTATAAAATGAAATGATTGCTTTCACCTCAAATTCTCTCTTTTTTCCCACAGCCCTATACAGCAGATGTGCTTACACCTTATTTGGACTTGCCTTTTTAAAAAAACACAACCCTTTACTGAAAAACACGTAACCTTGGCAACTGTCTAATAGTCGATCCACACATCAAGAACAACCTTTAACCTTATTTCATCCCATAATTTTCAGTAAATAGCAAGTTATTTAATGAACAAGATCAGTAAGATAAGGGAATGGAATGAAAAGAGGAACTCACTTGTATTTGACTTTGAATGCTTTTCATTTGTTTTTGTTTACTTCTGTATGCCCCTATTTTTCTTTCCAGTGATTGGTGTATTTCATTGGAATTAACGCGTCTTTCCCCAAGAATAAGTGTAGCCTGTAAATAAAGTGTAATTTTGAGTAATCACCTATGTCAGTCTCCAAAGGAGAAAGACGGTCCTCTGTCCCCGAGTGTCAACATAGAGACGAAACTTGTCTGGGTTAATCTGCTTTTTCAGATAAAAAAGTCTTCATAAATGGCAGCTGTTGAGTTCACATACAACTTTTTACGGAAAAAAATTCCAAATTTCCGTGCGACTTTCACTGTAAAATGTTCGTCAATTCTTAGATAGTTTAGGTCCACAGTGCCTTTACTTTAAGAGCAATTCATCTACTGTAGGGTTCAAACTTCCCAATAACTAAACCACAGGCTTCAAAATACATAACAAGTGCAGTGGTACTGAAACAAAACGGGGAAAAATATTTCAATATCATTTTCTGGCAATGAACTATGTAATAAATATACTTTTACAACTATATGGTTATCATCATGACTAATAATATAATATCGGTTATAATGATTGTGGGAACAGATAAGTAGAAAAAAGGTTGTAACAAACATTAAGAGCAGAGCAGACTCAAAGAACAGAGCTAGTACAAAAAGCAGACAGCTTGAGAGGTATGTTATATTTAGCTGAGAGAAATACCGATAACATTACCAAAGGGCTGCCCAAGCAAAAAGTACCTTTGAGATTGTAGAAAGACAAGAGTAAAGGATCGCAGTAACCAATGCACTGTCACTCCAGAAAGTACAGGTAGACAGAGCGAGTTTTCATCATATTTTTATTGTTGCAATGCGAAACGGAGCTCTTTTTGTTCAACAGAATACCAGTATGGTTTGACCTCCCGTTGACTAAACTTGCAAAAGCATTAACTAACTGGCTGCATGAATTATTTTTTATGATCCCAAATATTAACTAAGTACCTGTATGACTTTATCTTTTAAAATTCCAAAATTGAATGAGTTACCTATCAAAACCAAAAACGTTTAACCTAAAACAAAAATTTTCACTAAAGTTTCGAGTTCTACTGTTACAGTCCCATAGACGGACATTTCCCTGACTGAAAGAAAATATTAAGAAATTTAAAAACAATATAGTTTACAGTTTTAAGCTGATCTTTTTATTAGTTTGATATGGTGAATGTCCGCCCGGCAGTTCTGCGCTCTTGGTCCGGTCTAGAAAACTTCCTTGAGTCGTCTTATGTCTAAACCGCGAAAACATTTGACAAAATTTTTGAAAAAAAGAGATTTAAAAGAGAAAAAAATATGTATAAAGTAATAATACGTACCTCCTGAATATATTTTTCCTGTGCTTCTAATGCATTTTTCTTGGGTCTTAAAGCGCGAATTACTGCACCATACTTATAAATTGCAATAATCCATTGACAGAATGAGCTAGCAGCCTTACTAACACAGAGCAATGCAGAGGGGGAGAATAAATCTTTGGTTTGTATCTCTTGCAGCTTGAGAAATACTTCATCAGGAATGTTGTCTTTATCATAGAACTTCAAATTTTGAAAAAAGTTATCCTTGATTAGTAGTAATTTTGCATCTTCCCAACTAACGAAGGAATGTAATAAAAAAAGCCTATAATATTATACATATATATGTAAACATATACAGACATAAGCAACTTAAAAAAATACACTTTGTTCTCACGAACATCTTGAGACTAATGATAGTATCTAAAAATAGAAAACAGGAAATTTAATATTAACAAGTTAAAACAAACAAGAAATATAAGGACAATTAGAGGCTAATGCTAACAAATACTATTGCCAAATTTACCAAATCTTGATTACTAGGGTATGGCCTCTGAACTCGTCTTTTGTGTGAGGAATGGAATTATGGCCCAAATGTATAGCGCTTCAAAAGTTTGCAACTTAACTGTAACCACCGTCTATGAACCAAAACTTTAACGTTATCAAGGGTAGGATTTTTCAACCCACATTTCTTAAAATGCAATCTTACGGGTTGAGCCTTCTTGTTTTTGAGGTATGAGAACGGAGTGCTCAAATGCCCAGTCGATTGACTGACATAGCACGTTTCACACCATGAACATTTAATTTGGTAAAGCACCCTACTCTTAAGGAAAATTGAAACTTGAATTTTAAGAGCTAGTAGAACTGTAGGCAATTTTCTTACGGTGAGAGGCCGAAGACCTAAAGGTCTATTAAAGTGATTGGAATTCTACTTTTCTGGATGTTGTTGGACGTAATCAGTTTTTCCAAAGTTACTCTATTTGTATTAAGACCAATTAACTTATCTGAAGACAACCAACATGCATGCTAACATCTATATAAAATACAAATTACGCACATTTTTAAAAAGAAGATCCGAAATTGTGTTAAAAAGTACCAGATATTATGGAAATCATTCATAATCTGAATGAAATTTTTAAAACAGGATTAATTAAGAAAAATGCTAATAGTAAAAGGTTCAAGCGATCCATTTATTCCTTATTTTTTTACACCTAAAAGTCTAATTCCAGTTGGCGCAACCGTCATAATTTTCTGTTGTTGGGTGTGATATGTTTATAAAACATTTATGATTCATTAGTAAATCGCAAAGCAGCAACCCCCCCACCCCACAAAACAACGACAACAAATAAACAAAAAAATATAATTTCCCATAGAACTGCTTCTTTTTTTCCCCTGCCTTTCACCTTGATTACTTTTTCTACGTTTTTCTTTTCAATTTCACATTTGCTTATTAAAAGTGTTTTGCTGAAAAGAGATGCTTCAAATATATTCTGGTATAAGGAATAGCATTACCTTGGTTTCACCTGAAACATAACACACAATGCCTCAGCAACAACTTGAACACCAAGAGGAGGGTCACGGTAGCTGCGTAATTCCTCGAAATCGTGATAGTCTAAGCTGTTAATGGCTTCCATCGTTGCTTTATATAAAGGATTTAGCTGTAGCGAAACAAAGCAAATGTGTATGTTTGAAATATAACAATAAATAGATAATAATAAAATATTCAGACAAAAATATATAAATTAAGGATGGTGACAAACTCTTGTTCATAATGTTTAGTGGGTACTGAAAAATATTTTTGCATTTGTTTTCATAAAAATGTTGTTTAACAGTACCAAATAAATTATGAATGAATACTTTTATTAACTACGAATTTTGTGAAAATAGAATACTTTTAATCTTTCTTCAAAGAGTTGTGCGGACTTTTGTAGTAACCCGTTCGCGCGTATCGAAGAAATTTTGCCGAGCAGCTTTGCAACAGAGAGGACAACATGAAGCACCTACATGAAGTCCCATATGGCCTGGCTGGAGCTTAGCCGTTTTCGAAAATGTCAAAATCGTCTACGATTTCACCTCTGAGGCCTCTTTAGAAATCGGGGAAAACTTAAAATCCCCAAACTGGTCATTCAAGTCCACTAATTTCAGAGGGAAAAGGAGCTATTTTCGAACCAGATCGTAACTGACAAATTTCATACGGCGTTGAATTTGCGACACTATTCGATGTTGAGCATGGAAGTTCATTAAGGACATTCGATGACGTCAGCAGCTCACTTTTTTACCCATACAACGGCTGGGTAGTTAGTAATTGTCAAAAGTTAAAGACAGCATTATAAATAGAGGGAAGGGAATGTAAAGTATACAATGCCACTGATTACAAAATACGAGCAAGTACAGTACAAATTACTCTGTTTCAGTTTCAACAGTACTTTAGGCTAAAAAATTTCGGTAACTAGCATAAAAATCATGAAGAAAATAAGTATAAAATAAAGTCGGCTAGGACAAAGAACTTTTAACAGTTAAGTTGACATCTTGCTAGTGCAGTGGCACGAGAACTAAAAAAATTCTAACTGATATATTTACCCAAACAATATTATTACCGTATTGACCGAATATAGTATGTATAATATAGTCAGCGCTCGCCAACAGTTATTGGAATGCGTAAGTAAACAAATTGGTGCTTGTTGCACAGAAAAGTACTAAGTCGCTGTTGCATTGCTATTTGATTTTATTGTTCACACAATAATAAACTACATATTCTGTACCTTATCGGCTCCTGCTATCGATTTGAGCTTGTAGGTCCAATAGAGAATTTTTCAGTTCTTTAATTTCTTCTTCTTGCGCTGCACAGCTTTGCTTTGCTTCTTGGTACTTCTCATTTTCTTGCCTTATCTCATTTTCAGACTCTTTCAGCTCTTGTTGGGCATCAAGCAAAGATGGCTGCAGAGATTCAATGGATCTGGAAACTTCAGATATGAAAGCTTGAGCTTCATTGACTTTGACCAGGACTTTATTAAGAACACGAAGTTTGGACTGCAGAGAAGGTAAATAGCAAAAAAACCCAAAAAAGTTCAATCAAAAGCTGTGTTGAGATTAAAAGTGATTTGCCAATAGGAACACATTCTACAGCTCACTAGCACAAGATTAGAAAAAGAAGATGTTCCAACGTATACTAAATAGAACATTCATAATTAAAGAGCTCTCTCAACGATGAACTGTCAGATATGAAAATAAAATGTACGTTTTAAGAAAAGTAAAAAATAAAGGTTGGCAGGCAGGGTACAAGAAAAAAAAAGGGATACGAAAATAGAACAAGGACATTTTGGGGTCGAATTCATCTTACTAGCCTTAAGAACAAATTTTTAAAGGATTATAACTTAAGGTATCATCAAAAAAAGCAACATAGTTTTTCAACAAAATCTTAATTTATCTATTGGGTAAATACCTTGAAGTAATACTTTGATGAAAATCGCATTTCAAAACACCTTCCACAAAAGCGTAGTTTATCACTTTAAAAAATATACAGAAAATATCACAATGCGACCAACTCTTTAAATCAAGATCGAGGATGGAAGAGTTTTAAGTACAGGTGACAGGGGAAATAGAGACATTACGTTAGAGACAAGATTAACAAAAAGGATGTTGGTACTGAGCATGGCTTTATCTTCGTGTCAAATGTTAAAGTTGACAAGGAAACAAAAAGAGACAAAACTGAATCCTCCATTGAAATGTTTAATTTTCATTTGCAGTGAAAACCTATATGAACCCCCTCCCCCCACACACATTAAGTAAGTGTATCCACTAGGACCTTACCACGCACCATGTATACTCACATTTCTATGGAAACTGGTATTTCCAAATTAACAGAAAGATCTGAATATAAGAACTGATAGGGAAAACCTTATCTAAATTGCATTGAAAAATTACAGTTCAGCACTAATTTTTTCGTAACGAAAGTAAAGAAACCTAAATAAAAAAAAGCACAAATATATCAGAGGAACACCTTTGTGAATTTCGAGAAAAAATAAACTAACCTTATTTTTTTCCAATAATGTACTCAATAGGTGAAGAAATATGCCCAGAAATTCAATAAATTTTCTTGGGGATAGTTCCTCGGCATACGGCAGTTTCGAGACATCAACATATTTACGCCTTGCAGTTATATGAACATGAGCAAAAGCATTAAGAAGGCTATTGTAATTAAGAACTTTATTTTGCTTTATCCAAGGTGATTTAAAAAGCTTTTCTTTGTTTTCATTTTTATTAATAAACGACATGGCCACATCAACCAAGGACTGGAATGACCATGAGTTAATCACCATTTCAGACACCACAAATGTTTTTAAATTTCTGTACAGTACAAAATTTGAAAGAAGCTCACTGTAATTCAAACACAGAAATATGTGTAAATTTGACTTTATACGACGGAGAAATCTTTTTTCTGCAACAGCCTGATTCTCTCCTCTTCGTCCTGTAAGCTGTCCGCCTGGCAGTAATTGTCCGCAGATAATACTGAACTCGCTTTTGTTGTACAGTCCGGGAAATATCCCTAAATCGATAGAAAACCAGCCATGTTGCAGTTTTAATATATTCATAAAAAAGGAAATATATATATACACATATATATATATAGATATATATGTGTATTTATTTATATAAATGCATATTCACTTATATTCATAAATATTATAATACGTCACAGTAGTAGTAGTATTAATAGTTGTAATAATAGTAGTAGTAGTAGTAATAGTAGTAGCAGTAGCAGTAGTAGTAGTATTAATAGTAGTAGTAATAGTAGTAGTGGTAGTAGTAGTAGTAGTAGTAGTAGTAGTAGTAATCTTAGTAGTAGTAGTAGTGGTAGTAGTAGTAGTAGTATACCAGTAGTAGTAATAGTAGCACCAGTAGTCGTAGTATTACTACTACTACTATTATCACCATCATTACAATTTATAACATAATTTCTTTTTTTTTACTCCTTTAATATTTTGAGTATAAATTTTGTACTAAAGTTTTCAACAAATAATGTAAAATATTCTAATAAATCCTTATTGTTTATTTTCATTTAATTTTTCTTTATTTGCGATCTGACATTATACACATTTGCTCTTGTGAATGTTGTTGTCGTAGTGAAATAAGATTGGTAATACAGTTCAAATCCTGTTTTTATGATTAGTGCTTTAAATATCTGTACATTATAAAACACCAAGTCCTAACAAAAAATAGTTTCAATCATACGAAATTTAACTATCACACACAAAAAGCATGTATGGTAAAGGATGCCAGTTAAGGTTACTGTGACAATGGGTAGGGGGTGGAGGACGAAGAGTAAAGCAATTACAGTTACAGATTTATTCTACTTCAATAAAAATGACTGTGAAGCTTTTAATGTTATCCAGAATATACTTTATATTTGTCTCCAGCCAACTAGAAGCGTATCAAATATTCATTAAATTCCTATAGCTAGTACAAGTTTATTTGATATAGATATTTCAATGTTCTGGGCCTCTTCCTCCTCCTCAGGTGCCATGTCCTGGTAGAGCGTTGACGATCATGATTTTCTATAGGTTGCTGCCCTTTGCAACCCAAACTAGCTGAAGCTTGCTTTTTCTAGACCATGATGCTATGCTTTCCATGAATCTAGTTCTTGGCCTTCCTTTGCCTCATTTCCGCTCAATCTTTCCTGTCAGTGTCAACTATTCTAGCCCTCTTTCCTCATTATGTGCCACAGGAATGACAACTCTCTTTTTCGAATGGTGGACAACAGCTTTCTCTTGCATTTTGCTTAAAACAGCTTCGCTGGTAATGTGCTCTGTCTAAGAAATGCTTAGAATTCTGCGTAGAAACCACATCTCTGTTGCATTTAGCTTCTTTTCCTGGGTTGGTGTGATAATCCAGCTTTCACTTCATTTATTTAAAGGTTATTCTGAAGTAATAAATATTTTATTTTCTCGAGATTTGCTTTCTAAAATTGATCGACTTTTATTGATCGAAGCCCCAAATTAGTTCATTTCTTAATCTAAATACTGCAGTAATCATCAAGACAATCACAAATATATTGAGCATTAAATAACGTACACTTACCCTCTGCAATCAACGGTTTAACGTACGGCAACAAATCTTTACCCAGGTGAGATGGGATATAGAGCACAGTTTTCTTGTTCTGAAGTGCAGCAATAGAACAACAGTCCTTAATAACTCTGCAGAATGCGTCATAATTAACAAGCTCTTCGTTTTTTAATTCAATCACCTAATATAAAAAAAAGTTAAATATCATTTACTACTTGAATTAGAGATAGACACTGGAAACTATAAATGCCAATTAAGAAAATTTTTTAATCCATCTATTAACTACAGCTGAAAATATCCACACCTTTCCCAAATACCCCTAGAAATATGCGGGGGGAAATATTTTATACCTTCATACATGTTTTCTACGTCAAAGCTATAAAAAGTCTGAAAAAGTGTTGCTGTTATTGTTGTTTTTGTTGTTGGGGGTGGGTGGGTAATTTTGTGGTTTGAAGTAAATTACGTTGGCCACATGTATTGACGAGAAATAAAAAGCTTTTTGCTTATTACGTAGGCTGTTATTTGCAAAAAAATCCTGTTAAGTGATAAAAATATCCTTGGGGTCAACAGCATATGCTCATTGTTGACGTCTGAAAATGAGAGATGTTTTCTTTCATTTCTGTAAAGAAATTTTTTCAAATTAAGGAAAGCACTAGTTTCTGCATTTGACACAAGAAAAAAAGAATATAGTAAATTGTTTTCGTGATATATTTGGAAAACAACAACAACGAAAAAACAATTACTTGCCCCAGTTAAATCTTGGGAACCAAGCTCGATTAACCATGGTAGATTTCTTTGTACATTCATGTCACTGGCTCCATTAATATTGTAGTGAGCTCTGTAGGAAACGACTGGAAGTCTGGATATTGAATATCCAAACCTTAGTGAATGAGTAAGTGAGTAAGTGAATGAGTGAGAGAATAAATGAGTAATTGAATAGGTAAATTGGATATCATGACCCCTAAAAATGAATCATTTTGATGTTTTACAATTTAACCAGTTAAATAGACGCTTTTCATTATTACATTTGTCGTTAAAAGTCTAACAATTTTCACCACTGCCCTCAAATTACTTCAAAATATTTTCTCCTGGAAAAAATCCCCCCTCCCAAACCCCTCTATATTTTCGGTTTTTCACTGTCATAGTAATTGATTCCCGCGCTAAACAGCCATCAAAAGAAAATCAATATGAAATTAGCAAAGATAAAAACATAACTTACTTGGCAAAACGCTATTTTTGACACGATTTTTAACGTGGTTCCAATTCCATATGCATCTTTTGACAAAAATATAGAATGGCCACCTGAGATTGCCTACAAAAATTACAAAAAATATCCATATTCAATGCGTTTAAAAATGGGAGTAAAAATAAGAAAGAAGCTACCTTATCAAAGAAGGATCCACTCATTTAAACCAATCGAAATGCTCGTCAGAACTCCGTGGTAGCAAGGGCACAACTACTTTGAAAGAAGTAAACAGGCAATGTCACCCAAAGCAGCAGACATGACATTGGCATGGGGTGAGTACAAAGGATTTAAAGCAAATCAATAATCTCGAAGACGTGGGTAGCATAAATTAGAGACAGACAGCATACAAGATGGTAATGATATCAGTTTGCAAAAACACCAGCAGCAACAACAGAATTCTTCAATAGCAATGGCAATAAAGGTTTTATGCAGTTTTGTGAAGAAAGTTACGTTCTACAAAAGCTAAGGAGCTATCGTTTGTTAAAGTTGACATTTTTTTGTCTTGCACTTCCGTTATAGCCCCGACACCGGCACTCAAAAGATGGCTATATGGTTTCAAAAAACGACGCGGCAAATAGTCATTTCATAAACTACCATTTGACAAAATACACAGGAGATATTTGTTAAATAAAAGTATGCAAGAAAACTATAGTATTTTCAGGTAAAAAAACTCCTTTCAGCGTCTTTTTTTTCTTCGGGCTTTTACCGTAGAATACAGAGAAATATTTTTCTCTCTATTGGAGTAAATCCTATAACTCAGATATACAATTTTAATGAAAACCTCACTATGACTATACTCCATCTCCCTCATTTCGAAAACAAGAAACGTGAGTATACCATTTTCGAAGGTAAGTACTCAAAGAACTATTATGGATTCAAAGTGGGTCGGAAAGATGTTCCTGCAATAGGAGAAAATAGTATATAGTACTTACTTCATAGTTAAACATATAATTATCATTAATAGGAAATTCATGTCAAGTTAATATACTTCTAATTGAACCGAAAAGAGCACGGAACCTCTCTGAAAGAATTACATGTCCCAAGCACTAAAAGCATATTTTAAAAGAAATTAATGCTTAAAGATTGTGACAGAAGTTCAAACTAGGATATATCGAGGATTTGCTTGTAAAACACGGCAGCACTGTTAGTAAAATTAATCTCTAAGAACATATTGGATCCAGTCTTAAGCTGTATTAAGGATACACAGGAATGTGAGTCAGAAAAGCTTTCCATGGGACGGCGAAATAAAAATCTCTATGACAGCCTAAAAAATTTTCATAAGACAATGAAATAAAAATCTGTATGAGAGTCAGAAAAGCTATCCATAGGACAACGAAATAAAAATCTTAATCACTTCTTATTGTGGCCTTATTCCGTCATTTATTTAAGACCATACAATAACATCGGCGATAGAGAAAAGGTTACAGGCGTTTGAAATGTGGTGTTACCGACGACTTTTGAGAGTGAGCTGGACTGAGATGAAAAGAAATGAAGAGATACTGGAGATGATGGGAACAAGCAAATGTCTACTAGAAAGCATCATGAAACGTCAGTTGTCCTACTTCGGACACATAGCACGACATACGGTATACAACGCGACATACTAGATGGAAAAATTTCAGGGAAGAGGACATGTGGATGTCAGAGGCAGAAGTGGACTGACAGGATAGCAAAAANAGACCATACAATAACATCGGCGATAGAGAAAAGGTTACAGGCGTTTGAAATGTGGTGTTACCGACGACTTTTGAGAGTGAGCTGGACTGAGATGAAAAGAAATGAAGAGATACTGGAGATGATGGGAACAAGCAAATGTCTACTAGAAAGCATCATGAAACGTCAGTTGTCCTACTTCGGACACATAGCACGACATACGGTATACAACGCGACATACTAGATGGAAAAATTTCAGGGAAGAGGACATGTGGATGTCAGAGGCAGAAGTGGACTGACAGGATAGCAAAAACAACATAGCTAACGCAAGCGGAGCTGAGACAAGAAGTGCAGGACCGGCAGAGATGGAGATCCAGGGTCGCCAACCTCCGGATCGGAGACGGCACGTAGGATGGATGATTTAAGACCATACAGTCGATGGTGTATGCTTCTTAGTCCTGAGGATCTTTTAAAGTACTTTTTTACTAAACAGGCCTTCTCTTACAATATTCATACTGACCATAGTATCTCACAACTTTAATTTAGTATTTTATAACAAAAAGGTTGTAAATAAATATCTAGTACAGAAAAAGATGGCTAAACCTCTCTGGGCAAGCCAAAATTACGCCACAATTAAATTGCAAGCGTTTTAAGGAAAGTGACGTATGAAATTTCACTGCAATAAAACACAAAAAAGTTAATACCACCTTACTATAAGCAAACATAGTGACCTTAAAAACTCCTCAAACACAATATTTAAAGAAAATAAGCTTTATTCCATATATTGACAACTTTAAAGCTGTTCACAATAGCCATTCCTTCATATAGAGCAAAATAAATCAATAATTGCAGTCCAATTAGAAAACTCTAATAGGCATATAGTTAAATGTGGCACATGTTAAACTTAATCAAACTCAGTCAGTATTGATAAGGTATAACATTACCAATGTCCTGCTAATCTGTACAGCAAGGTCTATGCAATCTTTATGGAATACTATGCTCTCTTGATATGGTTGTGACTTGTTACAGAGTTCCAGGCCCTTTGTCAGAGAAGCCTTAAATTGGTCCACTTTATATTCACTGTAACCTTTCTCGCCTTCTTGTGAAGTGTCAGTACCTTGAAGGGCACGTCCGAAGCTTTGCTTTGAAAAGAGTAAACTTTCAGCTTTGTCTTCAGAGCTAAATAAGTGCTTTATTTGTAACAAAGCAGTTTCTTCATCTTCGTCGTATGCTTCAAACCAAAAAAAGAAGATAAAAAAAGATAAATTTAAAGACTCATCCAGTTACCAAGGTTAAGAAAGAGAAATATCTTCTCTTGGCATAATAATTCTGCAGAAATAAATGGTAGTATTAGCCAATTCGAACAATTAACTGGATTTTACTCTATACATCGGCTGACTGTCAATTGAGACAAATGTTGCGGAACTATGAAAATTAATTTGAACGGGTAATAATTATCGAGCTAGAATTGTTAGGGATGGGGGATCTCTTTCAAACTACACAGGATATATCTCACTGGATCAATCAACATTCTATGCAAAGGCAAAACACTTTATTTAGAAAAAAAACCCTTAAAAGAAAGGAAAGGTCTTCTTCCTACAAATTAAATTGTTCTAGCATTAAGAGATTCCAGTCGTTATTTTGAAAACTTGGCTGAATTTCTCAACATCGATATCACAATGATTTTAATACCATCTGTAATATTTAATGGAACGCTAACAATCGAAGGGAAGGTTTTAAGGTACCTAGTACCACAGCCAAGTTTTACAAAAGAAAACATTTAATATAAACAAAGAAACATTAGAATAAAACCATTTTGCTAGTATTAGAAAAAACAAAGGGTGTTATCATGTGAAACAGAGTAGGTTGCTTTCGGTGAGGTAACAGAATAATGATCCTCCGAATAATTAAACTTACTATATTTTGATTAAAAAAAAAGACAGGTTAGTGCAAATTATATGAGTTAAAAATGTTTTCTCATAGTTTAATGCAATAGTATTTTAGAAAAAAGATAAAAAACCCCTCACATTCCACCTCAAAAAACGAAGAAAAATGATACCTGATTAGTCTATACTAGAAATTGCATAATATCCATGCGTGTCCATATTGAAGCACGCTGATCAGATTGTGATTCGAGAAGAATATTAATAGCAACTACGAGTAAACGTCCTCTCTCACTAACACACATTTCAATCTTTTAATGTTCGGAAAAATTCGTGACAGCCAGTGGAAAAACAAGAGGCATGGGATTGCGACTTCATGCTCACTTTGCAAGCGGGGAAGTAAGAAACAAATTTTTAGGAATTGTTTTACCACAGCTGAACTTAGTCAACTGAATAGACCCATTGTCTGATTAAAAAAAGATTGCTGGTATACTACCTTTTTTGTGCCTATTCGTAATTGAATAAAGTGTTAGATGAAAAGAAGTTCTCTCATTTTATTGAATACTTTGTAAGAGGCTATGTGTATTATAGAAAGAATGAACCAACCAATCTAAGCCAAAGTTCAAATTGCAGCTTAGGAACTGTCTATACCTTGTATGTTTCTTTCCGACGACTTTATTGCATCCTGTGTTCTGTGATAAAAGTTGCTTAATTCAATGGAAAGCACTTCTTTCCTTAGCCATACTTTCTCTTCTTCCACCGACAATGCATCTCCAAATACTCTGAAAAACTCATGACACCAAAGTCGCAATATGCTTCTTAACATTGGTGACACTGAGAAAGGGTATGTGGTAAGTGGATCTTTGGTTTCTTGACGCGTAGCTCCAGACCCTAAACTAATACGAAAATTCAAGTGAAAAATTATGAAGCGCAACAATAATCCAAATCTAGGGTATCAGTTCATCAAAAGTACAAAATATTTAAAACAGAAATAAGTAAATAAGCAATGGTATCATTTCCAGTTTTCATTATTAAAAATTATGCAGGTCATATTACTCCTCGTTAATTCCCTTATTTTCACAATACCTCCTCAATACATCCTTGAAAACAATTATTTCAAAATATTTTTGACACACCTCCCATTGAGTTGATATTCTTGATAGTGCAACTGAAAGCAAATCAGTGTGCCTATGTAAAGTTTTATGTTTTGTACTGAAGTAAGCAAGGCTTCGTACTTCTATATTACCAGGCTTGAAGCTAATTACCATTTTGAAGGCTACTTTGAATCTCTTCCTGTGGTTAGTCAGCTGTTTCTTTATACAGTATAATCCTTTTTTCACTACCAAATGACCAAAATGAACAAAGGTTAGGCAGAACTTTTCCCTTTATATATGTGAAAGGCGTTCTAATTTGAATTTATGCCCTTTTCATTGGTAAATTCACGCAGTAATCCAAATCACAATCTCTCTTCGTTTATTTAAGAAAAAAAATGAAAAATCACTAATATTATGGCTCCTGGATTTCTCCAGGTGTGATAGTAGCTTATGTTTGCTTAAAAGATTTTGGGTTCTACAGACACGTACGATGTACTTGAGGTATTGAATTCCCAAGCTAGTAACTAATGTTATCCTAGTGTGTCTTAGTACTGATAACAATGGCTAAGATTATGGGATACATCTCTATATCGGGTCACCGAAAATAAACTAATTTATTTTCAAAATGGTCAGGTAATATTAACAGAGAAGACTATTTCATAGTACAGATATCAAGTATGGGTGTTGAAAAAGGGCCAAAGAATGATGACCTTTGTTTATTGAAAATACCAATTAAAGCTATTCCACAGCATTGATCCAGAGTAAATCAGTAACGTCCTAATACAAATACACTTGCTTAAGGATTCGGACGAATACCGAGCAATATATATATATATATATATATATATATATGTTTATATGTATATATATATGTATATATGAATAAATATATGTATATATATATAAAGTAGAATACAGTACTGTCAAGCAATAGCAATGGTATAACTTATAGGATATTTAAAGTTGAGTTCGTTACCATGAGAGATGTTCTCTCGGATTGAAAACATGACTGGTTTGCAAGCAGAATTTCAAAGAACAGGAGAAAGGCAACTAGGACTACTAAACATATCAACAGCCAAATTTCTACATAGAATGACAAAGTCAGTACTCTCAAACACCGGTGAAGCTTACCAAATAAAAATTTGTTTGTTTTCCTCTGATAACACTGCACAACAAAATAATATTTTTTCTCTGTTACCGGAACCAAATTGTACATTTCTAACCAAGTTTCACACGCTGATTCCAAATCTGAAATCCGTTTTTCTCTAGCACGTAAGGTTTTTTTTAAAGAAAATTCCCATGAAAACCACAAATTCCCTTGGAGTGAACTTCTTTTCAAAAATATAAAAGTTGATTCAACAAATACCAAAAGCCTATCAATTTAATACCATTTTTATTGAGCTATTTGCATACAAGTGAGACATTTGAAAATAGGATATTGCATAGCGACCAATAAATATTACAAAAAATACTATTCCCTTTGAAGGCAATTCAAGTCAAGGTAAGTACAGTCTTCATCACACAAAGCTCTTCACCCTGAATGGTAATATTGGATACTTAAGATCACATTTTCAATATAACTCAAACAAAAAATGCAATACAACGTAAACATCAATTTTAATAAAGTTTAATACTGAATTCGTACTTCAAATTGTTGTCCAAACAATATAAAGGAGGAGCCAGAATAAAAAGTTCACAATTCGAAAAATGTTCGAGTCGCTCTGTTGTGTGCAACAGTTGTGTCTCGTTTTAAGAACCAGCAATAGTCTCCAAGCATGGACTCGTCCCATCGGCCTTGATAGCGGTGCTCAAGCGTTGAGATTATTTGATGAAAATGTTCACCATGCTCGTCACTTACAGCTCCGAGGTTATCTGGAAAGAAGTCGAGATGGGAGTGAAGATAGTGGACTTTCACCGACATTCTGCACCCCATTTCCTTGAAGCTGAGCAACAGATTAGAAATTACTTCCTGGTAGTTACTTGCGCGCTTGTTTCCAAGAAAGTTCTCCACAACAGACTTTAAAGCAGTCCAGGCCTGTAGTTCTTTGTCCCTGAGAATATTGTGGAATTTGTCATCCCTAAGTAGCTGTCGGATTTGAGGTCCAACAAATATGCCAGCTTTGAGTTTTGCATCGCTAATTCGGGGGAATTTTTGCTGCAAGAAGATGAATGCTTCTCCGCTTTTATCCATTGCCCGTACAAACTGCTTCATCAGGCCGAGCTTTATGTGCAGTGGAGGTAGAAGTATATTTTGTTGATCAACCAGAGGAGGGTGCTGTACGTTGTGCTCACCTGGTATGAAGCTTGATCGTCTCGGCCATACTTTCTGTCTATAGTGCTTTTCATCTGCTCTGCTGTCCCATAGGCACAAAAAACAAGAATGTTTGGTGTAACCACCTTGTAATCCTAAGAGCAAGCCAAGAACTTTAAGATCACCACATATCTTCCACCGGTATTCTTCATATTTTATGGCACTTAAAACCTCCTCCATAGCTTGGTATGTTTCTTTCATACCAACTGCATGTGCAACTGGAATTGGTGGTTGTTCATTACCATTATGCAGGAGGACAGCTTTAAGACTTACTACAGATGCATCTATGAATAGCCTCCATTCTGTAGGATCGTGATGCAGTTCAAGTGTACGAAACAATCCCTGAACATCAGTACAGTGACAGAGTAAACCAGTCTTTGTAAAGAAACTGGAGAATGGTGTATTCCTACTTCGAAATGAAGAGATCCGGGCATCTGGACCAAGAAGATTCCACTCCTTCAAACGTGACGCTAGTACTTCAGCACGCTGTTTGGAAAGCGCCAGATCCCTGGCTAAATCGTTGAGCTCGGCTTGAGTAACGAGATGCGGCTCAGCTGTTGATGGTTTGTATGGACTGGATCCGTCACTGTAACTTGTTGAAGGCTCGTCGCTGCCAGTAGATGAGTCGGTCCGTTCTTGTGTAGATGATGGAACTGGAAGCTCGACACCGTGTGGTACTGGCAGGTGTACAGATGTAACATTTGGATACTGCACAGTAAGCTTGGATTTTCGGGAGTAGCCTTGAACTTGCGTTAAACAAAAGTAGCAATCAGACACATGGTCAACTGGTTCCCGCCATACAGCAGGCACAGCGAATGACATTTTTCTATCCTCACCTCGTTTCCAAGCAAGTAATGTCACATAACAAGATGTACAACAGCTGTGAGGTGCCCATTGCTTATCCTGATCACCAACTGCACACTCAAAATAATCACTATAAGCACTGCATACAGCTTGACTTAGTGGCTTGCGTTGTGATTTAAAAATGAATTTTCCACAAATGTAGCAAAAGCTATCAGGATTGTTTTTACATCCTCTTCGAGGGGGCATTTTGTTGAGAATAATATGTTTTGCACAGAGTAGTGAAGTATTGCACTATCTTCGAGATGAGCGGCTAAGAATGACAACACAACCGAATCTGAATAACTTTGTTTAAGAAATGAACAAGGCATTACCAGTAGCTTCATTTCTCGAGCAGGCCTAATCCTTTCTTGTCTTGTTTAAGAGCAAATAGACAGGGGCTAAAGTCTGATTAAACAAAAGCCAATAGAGACTCATGTGTGGAACAAAGAGAGACTACATGTGAGAATCTTTGTTCTGATCATGAAATTACGTAATTCACAAATATTATGATAATATGAAATTACGTAATGAATAGCCCAGGTATTGAAAGTGAATTGACATGTTTTGCATCAAAATCCCTCCGTTGTAGTAACAGTATAACACAGAATGCTTGATTAACAACTCAGACACCCTAGAATCCCTGTACCTGCAAGTTTTTACACGAAATCAACCTAGTCGATCAGCAATTCGAAACCATATTTGAAAAATTTTGAAAATTAAATTAAAAAAAAAATGGACGTGCTAGAAAAAAACTAAGCCCAGATTCGTGTTCAGCGCCCCAAACTGTGCCGGAAATGATATTAAACTATCTGGTAACAAAAGTGTTGTTGACCAGTGTAATAGAAAAACTTAAATGAAAAGTTTGCTTTTTCTTAACTGTTAGTCCGATAAATGCCAGGTATTCTGGCAAACCAACATTACCGTACGCGAGTTCTTCAACAGAATTTCCATCATCGCTAACGAAGCTCTCTATATGTTAAGAGCTATCGCTAGATTTTGGAAAACAAGACATCCTGTATTCTCTTAAATCGAAAGAAAAGGTAAATGAAGGTTACCAAATACCTATCTAATTATCTATAGAATCAAGGAAAAATAGGGTTCAAACCTTCCGCAATTTACTGTTGTTACTCAACAGTAAAAGACAGGCAGCTACCATGACATAGGAGCTGCATGTGCTACGTTTCGAATGATATTTGGTCCATCGTTAGCCTGACGATGGTAGAAGTGTCTCTCGAAATGTACTTTAGAAAAACCTTACGACTCATGACATGATAAAGCTCCTTTATCTATGGCTTTTACTGAGTCCTTGACGTTAGGAATGCTCAATATAAAGACTATTGGTTGCGGTATAAATCATCTCATATGGTACACAGACTGAAAATGCGAGAAGTATCTCTCGAAATGTAGCTCAGAAAAAGCTTACGACACATCGCATGATAAAGCTACTATATCTATGGCTTTCACTGGGTCCTAAAGGTCAAGAATTTTCAAAATCCAGTTATATATCTATCCCAAAAGCCTTCCCTATGGGGAGTTGTCATGTCGTTATTTCGGTTGTATCACATTATATTATATTATATTATATTATATATTATATCATATTATATTATATTATATTATATTATATTATATTATATTATATTATATTATATTATATTATATTATATTATATTATATTATATTATATTATATTATATTATATTATATTATATTATATTATATTATATTATATCATATCATATCAAATGGGACGCACTTAAACCTGAGGCGCTGAATTATTATGCGTCGAATCTTGATGCGCTGCACAGTCCACACACCATTACTTCTATGTTGTAAAAGTGTTTGGCTGGATATTCAAAGCAAACTCTACTCAAGATATTTTTCTTCTGCACCATTCAATGATACAAAACTATAAGTTATGAAAAGTATACAACCAGACCTAGCAGTGTACATAGTTACTACTGTAAACGTCAAGAAAAATATGAGATATAAGATGCGTATAATATGCATGCACAAGTTCTCAAGCTTAATACATGTTAGTCTGACAAGAACAAAAAAGAGCAATTTTCCTTTCAGAAATCAAGGCCATCTCACCTTTCTTTTCTAGCTGGTGTCTTTCCACTTTTTATCGATTTGTTTTCTTTCCTCGATACGGCTGAAGTAATATTTTTCTCGTTTTCCTTCTGAACAAAAAGACTAATTCCTTTAAATACAGAATTTAGATCGTGTAACGAAAAAAGGCAGTGTAGTGTGTTTGGCTTTGCTTTAAACTGTCCAACGATACGCCGAAAGAGCTCCACTGAACTATTCGAAAGTCCCTTGTAAACAAATAACAAGCATAAAGGGTTATATATCATAAAAGTAATGTTTTTACAATTGTTCTCTAAATATCTACTTGTAAATCTGAAAAAAATATAATTGCATTTATATCATCAATTATAGTCCATAATTTTTCAAAAGAATGTGGTTTACAAAGCAATATTTCAATTCCTAGGCAATAGCAGGATACTACGGGCTTGGTAATTGGAAAAAGTAACAAGTGAATGAATTCCAAGTTGTTTAGCAGTTGTCAGTATGTGGCAACATTAAAAAAAAGGTGATATACCCTAAATGCTATTGAATGGGAATTTAAAATTTCCAACAAAGCAATCAACTAGACAGATGGAAATCGCTGCATTGGACAACGCAGGAACAACAATAGCACCATAACAGGAAGGCAGTTTAACACGACATAAAGTAACAGCTCCTGTTTTCTTGCTGGCTCATAGATCAGACCCTTTTCACAAGATCGCCGGAAATAAGCATGCAACAAAAGCAGAAAGATAAATAATAAAGTTGGAAAATGTCAATGGAATGCTTGAAATAGTGAACAATATACCTGTACGTAATACTTGTAGTGTCGATATGATCATTATTATCAATATAGCTATTATTATTATTATTATTAACATTTTTATTTCATTATTACTATTAAAATTATGAATATAAATGGAGAGGATATGTCGTTGTAAAAAAGTGAAAAAGATATGCACAGAACTGGATTCATAAGACTGTTTGGCTATCATGGTCACATGCTCTACCATTTGTCATTGTGTCATTATTCAGTGGGAGGCTCAGCCCCATTAAATGACTGGAAAGAGGCATCCAAAGGTATGGACCTGGGAAAAGAACGGCGCAATTAAGTAAAAAAACGAGCTGATTTAGAACCAACGCCTAAGGTTCGGTGCCTGCACCGAACTGGATGTGAACCAGCGTCAACAATAGAAAATAATATAATAATACAAATAATAATCATCGAAGAGTGAAAATTATGTGTGCACACTTATTTTTCACTTTTCTATTACTATTATTATTATTATTATTATTATTATTATTACTACTATTATTATTATTATTATTACTAATACTATATTATTATTACCAGAAATATCAAGTAGGTACACAGATCTAGTGATGGTGGGTAAAAACCCTCACATTATTAATTATTATTTGTTTAATGGCCCATCACTGCAGTTTGGCTAAGCTGGAATACCGACGGAAAAAGCTAATGACCAAATAAACGTAATTGTAACTGCATAATTCATATTCATTTTTACAAAATAGATATTATAATCTTCTAGGGGTAAATCATAGGCAGATTTAAATTAAAACTCCACAAAGTCCCTCCTACCTTTGCAAGCACCTCTTTGCTTTGTAATTGAAGGTCAGCGAATTCATCTAACCACAATTTCAAACGAGAAGTAAAAATTGTTTGCATAGTTTCATAGGAAGGTGCTTGAAAATAAAGAACTGATGCGCTTCGAAAAACTCGTAGAGCATGTTTAGTGGTGAAAATGTAGGATCCGTCGTGTTGTGAAAGATGTCGGGACGTTGCAAGGAACTGGATATTTTGAAAATGTTGAAAATATTTTCTATCTTTACTGTAAAAACCACCTAAAAGTGTAGGAGATATATTAGATATACATAATGATAAAAAAACCATTAAAATGCAAAACAATTATGAAAAAAATAAAATACAATAGCTAACTCAAACAGGTGGACACACAAATTACCTTCTTGAAATGTCATATACATAGGCAAGGTAATTTTTAACAGGATACAGTTGTTATCCCTCAGCATAGTTAAAAGACAATATTGGAGTTAGAAATTTGATATCAATAGTGATCAGCTCTTTGCGTCGAAAGTCCTTTAATGATTGGCGTATTATCAGCTCAAGCAATACAGATTATCAAAATGCTTGGTAAAGGAAGCACAGATTTGGCATAAAAATTTGACCTTCAAGCTTTTACGTGTATCGGGCAATCTCTTCTGGGAAATGTGATGTGAAAAGTGAGATGTGGGTGTAAAAGGAAAGATTGCAATTAGACTTGTGGTAAGAAACTAGCCATAAGTAAAATCGATAAATAAAGCAAGCACTTAGTCTGTCAAGACTTTCGCCAAATAGTAAGAAAAAACAACAAAACTAGCTTCTTATCTATAAAGCTGTTATGAAAGCAAACCATTAGTAAATGTCGTTTCGACAGATCTAGGTCTAAAGTAGCTATCTTTGTAAAACGCTTAAAAACACCTTACAAAATCTCACTAAACAACATCTCATACAGCACAACTTTTGTATACTTGTGTATAGAAGTGTCCTGTTAATAACTGATATTCTTTTTGTTAACTGCTCATATCTTGTTTCTGCTTAAAATCTGCTTATAATAGTGCGTACACAATTTTTTATGGATATAAAAGTACCTTTTTTCAAGTTTTGATATTGTCTTCATCAAAAAGAAGAGAAAACAAAGAATATATCACTCATTCCATTATTCCTTCAAAAAAGTTAGGTTGCACAAATTTCTGAGGAGACAGTTTGCTCAGGTTCGTGAAAGAAAAAGAACGGAGAACAAGAGAGCAAGGGAGGAGAATAAGAACAAAAATTCTGGAGAGGAAGAGTTTCAAGAAAGCTACGAAATCAAAACTGGACAATGAAATTAACTGCAATAAATCTGCTTTAAAGTAGACCAAATGACGACAAAGACGAAGAAGACGAATAATAATAATAATAATAATAATAATAATAATAACAATAATAATAATAATAATAATAATAATAATAATAATAATATAAGAATAAGAATAAAAATAAGAATAAGAATAAGAATAAGAATAAGAATAAGAATAAGAATAAGAATAAGAATAAGAATAAGAATAAGAATAAGAAAAAGAAAAAGAATAAGAATAAGAATAAGAATAAGAATAAGAATAAGAATAAGAAAAAGAATAAGAATAAGATTAAGAATAACAAGAAGAGAAGAATGCGACGACAAGAACGACCATATTCACAATTTTGGTAAAACAGCAATGTACAAACCTTCCGATGCCACTTGTCGGATGGTGTCTTGGACAGGTGAAAAACAGTTTTCTTTTCCTATATTTTTAATACTTGAGTGGTGAATATCATCAATAAATATAAGAAACTTGTTGTTACTGGTCTGCTTTTGTTGTGTGCGGACTAACTTGCTAATTAAATGGACTCCTCCCATTTTATCTTCAGAAACCTTCTCTTGAATAAACTGTTGAAAATGTTTCACATTAACAATCTGAGACATTGGAAAATTGCACGAAGACATTTTCGGCAAAATAACGTTCTACAAGAAAACATGAAAGCATGCGAGTTAAATATGATAAAATAAACAGCACAACAAAAATAAAAACCGGTTTATTTATATTAATTTTGAAAAGGAACAACATTTATTTCTAAATCCGAAACTTTGTCATGCAGGTAAGAACGTAAATCTGACGATTTGGGATTAGGGGAATGTGAGAGGGGAGCCCGCTTGCGCTTGCAATAAGGAAGACAACTCTAAAATGATACAACAACTGGTATACACACATATGTGTGTGCGCCCAAGTTCATTTGAACAAAGAAGGTGATCAACGAAAGGGTGTGGCACCGGAGAATTTTCATATATATATATTTTTATATATATATATTAACGCAGCTTGTGTCTTGAAAAAATATAAATAAAAAAATAAATAGCAAATTAATGAAATAATACAAAAAAAGTCAATCAACCATTATTATCACAAAAAAGGCAAGGAAAGAAGATTGCCTCTAATATTTAGAAAAACACAACCTTTACACAAAATCAATTATGCAGTTGAAACCAATGATTGTCTGAAAGTAAATTCTGACGCACTGTCCAACAGGCAGTCATTAGGAACACAGGCTATCTTGAGACCATAGTGATAAAATTGCTCACCTTAAAGAGAGAGGTTTTTCCAACGCCTGTACCTCCAGCGACAATGACGTTTGTTCCATTCGATACCAACATGTCCATAATTTGTATTATTCTCTCTAACTGTTAGGAAAATAAGCAGAAAAAGAAAGAGATGTAAGATGGAGAAAAAAAAAGGAAAACAACAATCAAGGTAAATCCTGTTCATATGGTACTGTGGTACTGATATAAATTGAATTAACTACCATCTTTATTATTTATAATAACATAGACAACATAGGCGTTAAAAAATGAAATCGGGGCAGGTAAATTGAATTAAGGTGATTATCTCAATTTAAATAAAAACACGTAATGTACTGTCTTATCGTCCAATATTTAAGCCGTTATCACTGTCAAAGGTTACATTAGCATCCATCATTTCTCAAACCATTCCCCAGAAGAATTAGAAAGAAATGGCTTTAAAAAAGCTAAATCTTGTAAATTTATACGAAGACGAAAAGTATTAACAAATCGCCTCGAATCGTCTCTCCATTGAAGCTCATTAAGCTATTTATCACAATTAACAAGTTGAAACTAAAATTTTGAGATCTCTACAAAAATAATTCCTAAAACTTTAGCTGATATCTTTTTATAAAAACTTAGTTTAAAAAAATGGGCGTTTTATTTTAGCCAATATTTTGATACACAAAAAGCGATGATCTAAACTCTAGAGCCACAGAGTGGTAAAATAATCATTCGCACCACATACTACATATTCTGTCGTAGAAACCAACCATGGACAAACCTTGAACTATTGTCGTTTTATTAATTTTTTTAGTAATGTAATTAATTTTGCTAAATAGGCAAGCCAATGCAAACTATCTTGATTAGTGAGGTTTGTAATTGTATGAGTTCGGATGAAAAAATAAAAGGTTTCCATTACCATTATTGAAAAATTTCTTTAGGCATGTTTTTATGAAATCAAACACCTGGTAACTAACAGTTACCTAGGGTGAGTGAAGTTATGTAATGGGTGAAAAGATAAAGGAGTAAAAGTAATAATAAAAGAATAAAAACAACATAGAACGAGACTACGTAAAACATCAATGGGGACACAATACCCATTATCATAAATAATGCAGAAATTCATATTAAAAAATGCATAACTTTTTGCAAAAATTAATACAAAAATAATTCACAACACAAATATCAACAGGGACGAAATACTTTTAAAATTGTTTTATTTAAATTCTCAAGGCTCGCCTTAAAATGTGAGCTGTAATATTCAAAACGATCTTTTGGTGATGGTGGTGGTGCTGCTGCTGAGGATTATAGAGTGGTGGAGCAATACGAGCCCACGGGGGACTCAGGGGTAGAAACCCCAGCAAACCCATCCGACTCCCAGCCCGATAAGGGTAAGCTGGGTGCATGCATCCAGCTTACGACCTCAGTAAAGAAGCTTCCATAAAAAACAAGCCAATCAAATAAAATGTAAATATTTCTACACTAAGCACTTTAAAGTCATCAGACCTGAAAAGAGAGAAAAAGATAAGTAGTTGTTTTGTGGCTGGGTCAAAGCTTATTTTCCTATATACATATACCAATGTATGCAAAAACAAATAAGTAATTGGGCAAAGCACAAGTTTTTTATGACACTATAAAACTGATAGCTTACATTGTCACCTAGTTTCGAAAGCACAGTAAATGATATTAACATACTATACCGTTTCTTAAATCAATATTGCTGTCCCCTCAGTCAACTTTTACTAAGCAAAATTATCATTATTATTATTATTATTATTATACTACTACTACTACTACTACTACTACTACTACTACTACTACTACTACTACTACTACTACTACTACGACGACGACGACGAATATTTATTTACAGGATAGCCAATTAAAAAAATGAAAAGGTGGTACTACCTGCATGGTAAGGACATACTCCTTTGCTTGTTGATGCCTGGCTGGTTGCCAGGCATAAAACTTCATATTAGTCAATTCACCTTTGACAGGATCGAATACAGTTTCAAAAACTGAGCACGGGAAAACAACTGGATAAGGGCAACTAGTGAAGAGTTGACGCGTATGGATATCGAAGTCATCAGCAGTGCTTGTAATAAAAATAAAAGGAAACATTGGTAAAGTAGCTTGGTATTAAGATATTCGACACAGTTATCTAAACCTTGGTGTTAGATTGGTAGGCTACAAAATACAAACAAAATAATGCCTTACTACTCATTTTTCCATGCATCTCAGTATAACATTTACAATCGTTTGAAAATTGTAACAGTAAGAAAATATTCCAAGGTATTAAAAATCGAACACTTAGTTTAATGGTACGGTTATGTAAATTATTAATATGATAAAAAAAATAAAGTAATAAATAGTTTTGTATCCTAACAAATATAATCTATGTCGGCAAGTTAACACGAGAAATAGTATAAGAAATCGTTTGCCTCCCAAACACCAACACACCCACACCCCTCAAAAGACTTCTGCCCTTCTTAAACCTGAAGCTTGTAACAAAATACTTTTCTATGTAACTAGGTGTTTAGTTGCTCACAATTATTTTTAACACACCTATGACACCATGGGTTACAGCCTTTTTATGTGATCGGATATATATATATATATATATATATATATATATATATATATATATATATATATATATATANGTTGACGCGTATGGATATCGAAGTCATCAGCAGTGCTTGTAATAAAAATAAAAGGAAACATTGGTAAAGTAGCTTGGTATTAAGATATTCGACACAGTTATCTAAACCTTGGTGTTAGATTGGTAGGCTACAAAATACAAACAAAATAATGCCTTACTACTCATTTTTCCATGCATCTCAGTATAACATTTACAATCGTTTGAAAATTGTAACAGTAAGAAAATATTCCAAGGTATTAACAATCGAACACTTAGTTTAATGGTACGGTTATGTAAATTATTAATATGATATAAAAAATAAAGTAATAAATAATTTTGTATCCTAACAAATATATCTATGTCGGCAAGTTAACACGAGAAATAGTATAAGAAATCGTTTGCCTCCCAAACACCAACACACCCACACCCCTCAAAAGACTTCTGCCCTTCTTAAACCTGAAGCTTGTAACAAAATACTTTTCTATGTAACTAGGTGTTTAGTTGCTCACAATTATTTTTAACACACCTATGACACCATGGGTTACAGCCTTTTTATGTGATCGGATATATATATATCAGTATCGAAGTAATTATTAGCTATCGCCAGTGCTCAATAATGTAAGAATATTAGAGCTATCATATGGTGCATGGCGAAAAAACCAACAAAACTTAGTTTAGAACTGTTTTGTTTAGCCAACGATTGTGAAAACATGAAACTGACAGTTCTTTTGTTGATTTTTTTGTCGTTCACTATACATACATATATATATACTATACATACATACATATATGTACATGAACAGATATAATTTGTAAGTAGCAACAAGAGATTCAGCAACCTAAGCTTTATAAATATAAATTTCAAGGACCATCACCCAATCACAACCTCTAGCTCCTGAATGTGCGCAGGTCTAACATTCTTCCACATGGTTACCTTTATAGCAATTGATGAGAGTCTTTGTATGGAATGACCAGATGTTCCAAGCAGAGCTAATAAGCTGTTAAAAAGCAAAACAATTGTCTGCAGAATGAACGTATTGGCTTCTCAACTTTGTTTTGCTGACCACTCTTGAGATTGATCACCGTGTCCTAAAGTGACTATGCGATGCTCACTGCTCTTGTGTTGGTTTAAATACTCTGGCCCATTTCAGTTTCTAACCTCTGGATTTGCCAAACTCCAACATTGTTCAAGAGTATTGTTTTAATTGCAATTGATGGGGAAGCGGGGCTGAAAAGAGCACATTCAAATGTTTTAAACGGCGAAACAACAGTCTGCAGAGTGAACTACACACATATAATCCCAAAATCACATAGTGCTTTATCAAGATGTTATTTAAAAAGTGAATACAAAATAAACCTGATATCTTATCAAAGAACAATAACTATACAATTATATGATCATCCTGCAAACGTGCTGAACGTATTGCACCTACCTGTCTATCACAAATGCTCCCATAGCCCAGATATACGCATATGCAAAGAGATGGCTTACAAAGGAAATATCTCTTTCTTTGCCTGGTAAAGATTCCTCACTGACTTCAGTTTTCTGATGAAGATCTACAGAGTCATCACGCCTACGAGCATTAGCATCCATTGGACAATACCTCACCAAAATGGCCGATAACACATTAATAATAGCATTCACCTGACAAACTGTATTTATTGTACTAAACTCGGTATCCTGGGGTGACCTTTTATGACGTAGGAATGAATTATCGGATGACACAACATAATCCATCAGCACTTCAAGTACTTCAAAGCTGTAAATAAACATAAAATAGAAGTACATTGTGTAAGCAACCTCCTATGGCTTAATAATATATACATGTGTAGACATGGATTTAAAAAAGAATAACTGAGGTACAAAGCAACGAGATGAGGATTTAATGGTTATCCAATAGAAAACGTAGTTCAAACTAGGATAAATATATGTTTTACTTTATTCATAAATAAAACTTTAATTTCGTAAGTGAAAATGGACGTCCCTTACACGGCATCAAACTGAGCTGAGAAAGCGTAATGTGAAATGTTCAGAAAGTGCAAAGCATACAAAATCAGCCATTTTATTAGTACAATCTTATATGAATAAATACTATGTAAAACAATTATGTTTGTTTCAATTATTGTTTGGAAAACTATATAATTGACTTGTGATAAAACATCAGTAAGGAGGGAAAATGGCGTCAGCAATCTAACAAACAGATAGGTAACATCACAGTATCGACAGATTTTGTATTTTGTGGGGGAGTGAGTCAAGAACCATACAAGACATAAAACTGCAGCGTGTAAGGAATTCTAAAAAAATTATGGAAAAAAGGTTAGCTCAACAGATCAGAGTTAATCTTAGATTCAAAAACCGGTATTTTGGTTACGCCTTTCAGCGTCGGGATTTAGACCTATCAAATCACAAATACATCTGGGAACAAGATCACAAAAATCAAGATGAGGTAAGAGAACACCTGTTCAGATGTGAGAACAGTATTCCATGCAGGACTGGATGGTAGATTTACTGAGGCACAAAATGGCCTCATACCTAAGGTACTATCTAGAGCAAAACAAAGAACAAAGCCCTTTAGAAGCTGACCTACCGATTGAAAATAAGAACTTAAGAAAAATTTGTAGAGACTGTCAAACCAAGCAGCCTTATGAGCATTCGTACAGAGGAGAAACAACCTCTCCAGGGTTTACATCAGAATCACTCTCCACGAAATTTTCTTGAAGACAAAGGCTTAACTTCCCAATAAAAGACATCAATCACGTTTTTGAAGCACTTAAAGAAACCGGTCGGTTGCTATGTCCTCAGCATAGAGGTTGATGAACTGAAACAAGTAACCTGGAAGATCATAAATGCAGAGAAAAAAAGATTCGATCAAGGAAAGAACCTTGAGGAAAGCCAACAATAATGGAATATTCATCAGATGTAAATGCATCCAGGGTGACAGGCATTTAACGATTTGAGATGAGCTGATTTATATTAAAGACCCTTCACGAAATCCAGTAACCACAAAGCCTTTCAAGCATGTTGGCGTGCCACATCGTATTTAATGCTTTACAAAAATCCAGAGTAATAGCACGCTCTTCACCAGACTCCTATATATAAAAATATAGATAAGTTCTGTTATTACAGTCAGCAGATCACCAATGAAGCAAGATCCTCAAAATCGGTACTGAACATCATTATTTCTCTGAACGATCTTGTCAATGATCAAGTACTATGATAGATATTGTAGCTCACCAAAACATCAACAGGGGGCAGTGTGTTAAAAGTAAACTTCTTTTAATCTATATATTCGTTATAACCAACGAATATGCGTCATTTGTCGACACTCTTTACTTGAGAAAGGCTAACTTTTTATTTCAGGGCAATGGTAAAGCCAATTGTTATCCAATATACAATATTTTCTGACGTAACGGGCAATTATAACAGTAACTAATCGAATTAAAGAATGTTAAGTACAACAAAACATCTCTACTTCTTTTCTAATTTGGGTAAACTTGGACAAATATATTCTTTATGTGGTTTATCCCAGAAATGTTCCTCTTTTAACATGACATAACTTTAACGTGTACTCAGAAAATTATTTGTTACAAAAAATAAAAGAAAAACTTGCTGTGTAGAATTGTATACTACGGTTGTTTAGGGTAACTCAAAGCAGCAAGAGTTGATCAAAATTTAACAAAGGGCTAAAAAATACTACCAACAAAATTAATTGACAAAAGAATACTACAAGTGAAAAATACAATTTTTACCCTTTTGGGGAAAGCTGAAACTTTCCTACTGAATTCCGTTTCCAAGTATATATAATGCATTCCCAATCAACGAAGTCATGATCAAAATTTATGACTGAAACTCGCGATAGTAGTGAAGGTGCTGCATTGGTTAAATCAACAGTTTCGAACAGATAACGAGTCGAATCTGAAGGGCGAAAAACAGATCTCATTATGAGTCACAATGCCTTTGGAGAAGTTATCTTCAAAGTTCTGTCGCTTGGGCATAAATAAGTAAATAACTATTCGAAATTTGTAAGAATGCTAACTAACACAAAAATCTACTTTATAAATAAACATCGAAGAACTTAACATGCAATAAAATTGAAGTATTGTTATCAAATCAGTACGTTTGTTTCTTTTTTCGTATGCTTTGGGTTTTCTTTAAAAAGTTACGACTTCAAAACTTGCATTAAATCTGCCTTGAAGCAATAAAAAGCCCTCGTTTACATAATAACGAAACAGAATACGATAAAATGTCGCCGGTACTTTGTGCGAAAACGCTTCGAAGTAAGAAAAACTTAACAAAAGTCCATATGATATTTCATTCCATAAAAAATATCATAAAATAAAATATATTAATCTGTACCTAAACACCTTTTCAGCTAAAATTTCAAAAACTTTGAAAACATACAAAGTAAACTAACTGTTAATACCTGGGGCTACAAGTTTTTCTCCATTTCCTAATGTCAGTGCTCCATTACTATCTAATAAAGGCTCGAGCGGTTTGACCCAATCACTAAGAAATCCATCAAATACAAACCATGTTTGAATATTTGCGGACGTAAAAGTGAGTTGTTTCTTTTCTCCAAGTTCAGCTCTCGTGAAGGCTTCCGTGTTACAAAGAAACGGCAACGAGGCTCTATCGACTGTTATTAAATGACGCAGAAGCTTGGTAAAGAGACCATCAGCATATAAAGAATCAAGGTAAAGCTAAAAAGAAACACAGATAATGGTAAGACGTACTAGAAACATAAAAAGTATTTGAGATATTTTTACTGTAACTAAAATTACAAGCAAATATAGCTTGGGGCATATTTTTATTCAAATTTTTGATTGCAGCTTTCGAGTCACAAGATAATTCAGAACTCGGCTGCTTCCAATTTTCTTCATCCTAAATGTGACATCAGCAAACCTTCCAATAAGAGAATACAAAGATAAAAAACGCCATCAAACAAATGCACTAACTTTGTAACATATTTGGAAATTAGTTTAATACCAAATTTGATACATTCTGACAATGCTATTTTCCAGTATTCATTCTCATTTCACAAATTTTCCTTAACTTTATAATTTTTTATTTCTTTTTAGTCTAACTCATATTATGAGAATAAGTAATGTGGCAATCGCCATGTCACTCTATGCTATTTGACTCTGTTAACCTTTGGATACAATTTACAGTTCTGTACTGTACCAGGACGCAGTGTTAATTAAAAACCATTTGGGAGTCGGTACTTGTTCAGACCGGAAGGTAATGCAAACGTAATGATCGTTTTTGGCCCGGCTTTTATCACTTGGTGAAGTGTAGAGAAAAACTCCCCACTGCAACCAAAATTTTCCATTTGGGCCATGGAGAAGAAAAATCTAAATCTTGTGAAGCACTTAATACTCACGTACAACCCAGTTCCGTGGTCAATAACTATCATTATCGTTTTATTGTTTATCATTAAAAGATTACAATTCTATAGGTTCTTCTTTAGGTTTTAAAACAACAATTTTAGATCACAAAATATTTCAAAAACGAGCTAGCTCACAACGATAGTCACCTGTACAAAATTTTCGATCTCAAAGTATCTTTCTACTGGTCATATTTTTACTATTAATAACCAAAAGAAATGTATCATGTTACTGATGTCTTTAATGCTTTTTACATTTTTCGACGAAGAAGCTGCCTAACTAAAATAAATACTCTGTACTAAAATTTTCAATCCAGATCTAATTTGTGATTATTCTTGATTGCCCCATACTTTTATATACTGTGTCTTTGAGTGTTACCCATACTGGTGCGGTTTCTGGTATGTAAAGTCTTCGGAATAAACTCAAAAGATCTGTTTCCGACTGTTTCTTTTCGGTTCCATACACAGGATGGATCCAAACATAAGCCGTAAAAACAACGTGGCAGATGGATTTCGACGAAAGGCAAATGAATATGCTTTTCATATATAAATACCAAGATAAATACCAATTATATTTAAAGGTTAGCAGCCACCAACAAACATTAACTTTAAGTTTCATCCGAAACAAATATATTTTGGCAGCCAAATTCAGCTTCGCTAATATGAGAAAGCTCTAGGTTTTCGAGTGTTGGTCCAACTTTTTTTATCTGGAGACACAAATCGGTATATCATGGACAACCTGACAGGATGCCTGCACAAAATGATGTTGATAGACGTCCCAGTAAATACAAATTAGACTGCTACTATGGTAGCAATGCAATTCATTTATTACAGGTCACCTTTAGTACACTGAAGCAACTATGGCTGCTGTCAATGACGTCAATTTAGGAAATAGACAAAAAAAACCCAATACAAGAATTACGCTGAGGTTTCAGTGCCCCATTGGACCTAATTACATAACATCGTTATGGTGGTGTACTTTTAATATCTAAGTCAGCATTCCATTGTAATGTCATTGAAACCTCGAGCATTGAACAAACAAGTTTAAGAGGCTCAATAATAAATCTATAGAAAGTAACTGGCTCATAGTAAAATTTGAAAAGAAAACCCCCTTTAACCGGCAATATTACTTCGTTTATACAGCTAAAAAAGGCTACAAACGTCTTTACTATTAAAATGTAACCATATTACTTTTACACAGAGAGTATTTTTGCAGAGCGCACAGTGAGTACACACAGAGAGGCAAACCGAAACAAAAGCCCCATTACTGCTAAAAAACATTGTAAACTACAAAGTAGCCAAAAGACCTACCTCGGATTCCTCCATAGTATTTGGATAAAGAACGCAAAGGCTAACTCTGGATAAGCTACCATTTGAATCATCTTCAATTGGACTGTTGCTTGATTGACTGGTTTCGTGTTTTAATTTTTGAGTGGCAAGTGACCAGCTGGAATAAAATTGGCATAAAGACCTTGACAACGTCCTGTAGCATGTTGTTTTAGCTGATGAAGGGGGTCCAAGAAGAATGACCGCTTTTCGCCATTGCATTACTGAATGTAATTCCATCACCTGTTAGATTCAAAGTAAAATGCAACATTAAACTCTAATCAGGCTTAAGAAAAAAGTGACAGTTATGAATGAAATAAATTTTTCACATAAAGGGTATGTCAATACGCACCGAGTTCTTGAGTAACAAGCAATGTCGTGGCAAGTTAATATTACTGTAAATGAATTCGAGTGAAAAAAGAAAATGATAGTATGAATCTACCAGCTTTCATTGCAAAAAATTACATCTGAGAAAAACTGTTGTACAGTAATAACAGCAAGTGTGATATTTTGGCATAGAATCTTAAGGATATCCTGCCAGTCTGATCTATTTTCCCTACACCCGACTAACCATGGAAACATGTTTTCAGTCAGAATCAGTATTACCTAAGGTACCTCTGTACCAGAGGGTAACAGTGGCCGTGCAACTGGTCAAGAGAGGTAGTAGAGCTATGAGCTATTTCATTGAAAAATTTCTTAGAGGTAAGCTTTAGTGTGTGTGTGGACTACGTTTTGAAATAGAACAAGGTTCACACGGGCACCAGTTTTTAACTATCAATCTTGTTTCAAAGCTATCTATACCTAAATAAAGATAAACGGAAATAGTTATTGGTACTAGTGGGTCATAAACATACAATTGGCCTTTTATCAAGACACCAATTCAATGGAATATGATTCAAACAAGGGTGAGAGGCTTACACGTTTTCATACCTAAAGAGTTCAAGCACTTACAAAACCATACGATGTTTCAAAATAATAAGGCAATTTTTTTAATGGGCAGCAGGTTTAAGACAAGCAAAATTCCAAGACTGAAATAATTGATACAAGAATCAAGTGGAACTAACTATAAGCGATCTCTAGGTATTGTTACTCTATATGACTGCAGTAAATTTACTGCAAAAAATACATTTATTAATACCAGATAAGCCAGGGAATGAAAATTTACACCAGGCATAAAAGTACCAAAATCATAAGTGTGAAGAATGCGTGAAGAAGATCTTCACATTCCATCACTTTAGGCTCTTTAGGAACAGTCAGCTCTAACTTAAGACCAGCTTTAGAAAAACTAGGAATGGGGAGCACTCTTGGATCCATACAAATAGTGGCATTACTCGGATCAGCCCATATCTTAAGAAAGGTGCTCCGTCTCTGAGCCCCTAGTTGGGTCCGAGACGGAATAAACGCACACCTGGAAAGTATTCCAGTGCAGATAGTATGAAATAATAATAATAATAATAATAATAATAATAATAATAATAATAATAATAATAGCTCTCCCCGAGACCAAGAAATGTCGGGTTGGCATCCG
>RDPX01000028.1:2562414-2577934 GCA_003991215.1 Morbakka virulenta | reverse complement strand
TTTAAAAATTAAATAAAAAAAATGGAATTTTAAAAAAAAAAAAAAAAAAAAAAAAAAAAAAGCATACAGGAACGACCAAATACCTTAGGCTATGAGTAATAGCCCGGTGACTAGTAGTTCTAAAACTTTGCACAATATAAAGAAAAGAAATCAAAACGTAATAATAATAATAACAATAACAATAATAAAAAAAATAATAATGATAAAAATAAAGATAAAGATAAAGATATTGAGAAAAGTGTCAAAAATATCCTCACAAATAACACAGTATGGCATGGTATGTCACCAGTTCCCAGTTGCTTCATTTGTTAGATACCTTACTAAGGAAAAAAAGACAATTGTCTTTTTTTCCTTAGTAAGAGAAAGGCAAAGACCTTTCTCTTTTTCTTTCTGGCTCTACCGATGTCATCCTCTAATACTCACGTAAAAAGGCTCATGAGCATGTATTTAAGGGTTTCACTTATGTGATAGAAAATCAAGGCCACAACGTTTACCTTATCAAACGTTTTTTCTTTTTTTGATTACAGGTACAAGTGTAAAAGATGGTGTTGGGTAGACGAAGTTTATCTTCCTTGCAAACACTTTTCCCCTTTTCAACAGCTACTATTATTTTCAGAAAAATAAACAAAGTCATTCCAAAAAGGTGTGATTTGACAAAATGAAGACTTGTGAGGAAAACAGTTATTCATTTCTACTTACAGTATCTCTATAAGTATCTCTATAATATGGTTGAAAGGAATTGGCACATTTTATGATACATTTGTGTACTGTATATAAGAAATCATGATGACTGTTACTTTAAAGATGACAACGACAAAAAATCGAAATTTGAAAACGGATATACAAAAAGCTAAAAGGGGAGGAGCCGTGGTTTAATGGTTAGTGCAACAGCACCGTAACCAAGAATTCCGGGTTTGATTCCCCGAGCAGGCGACTTTGGGAATTCACAAAAGAAAAAGCCATTGGTTGGCGTCAGTAAGGGCATCGGGCCAAGAAATTACTCAATAGAAAATCCAATTCCCTGTGAAGGGCATCATCTGAGGCCCAGTTGCTGGGGAAACATGAAGCTAAAAGGGGTAACATTTTGGCCCATACCAGAGTTTCTGAAGGGCAGAGCTGGTGGAAATTAAAGCTGATGTTTAAAAACCAAACTGCTATTATAAGGTCGTTCATATTAAAAGTAGCTTTAATGTAACAAACGGAAAATATCCATCACAAACAACTGGGCAGGTCAGATGTTCAATTCTTTTAACAATAAATTAAACCTTGATAATCAAGGGGCGAGTGTTGATCCTCAAAACTAATTTAGAAAACATTGGTGGTGTTGTATTATTCTGCACCTAGAGATCCACACCATTTTCATAATTATTATTATTACTATTATTATTATCATTACTATTACCAGAATTATCGCTCATTGATTTGATTCAATAGCAATGTCTGCTTCATATTGATGACAACAACCCTCCTTAATGTTCAAGGACTTTTCTCAGGAAGCTTGGAGAATGGAATATTACAGTTTTCTGCATCTCTTCGATTCTTGTTTTAGTTTCCAGTTCCTTTGCTCTTCTTCTGATGTCTATTGACGGTGTTCCTAGTGCTGCAATGACTATAGGAGCTATCACACTTTCATATTCCATAGGTTCTGGCACTTAAATATTGACATTCAGAAACTTTTTCTTTCTCCTTCTGCTCTATCTCTCTACCTTACAAAATGGTAAAGTCAATTACAGCACAATTACTTTTCTTCCTCATGATAAAAATTAAATCTTTCTCCTTCCAGCTTTCTTTGCATTCTTTTGCTTTTCGATCTTTATGTTCTTTCATTTTTTCATTAAATTTTCTGTCAAACCTTCTAGCTGCACTCAACACTCGCTCCTTTCTTTCCTGTTTGTATCTCTCTAGCCCATCTCCTATCTTTTGATGTTTCGATTTTATCTTCTAAGCTCTTGATGTTTCGATCGTATCTTCTAAGCTGAAAAGTCATCTACTACCTTTCTTTCGTGAAATACACAGCCGCTCTACATTGCCTTTTGGATAGAGTGTCTTGTGCATCGTCATTAGCTTCCTGGTGAGTCTATCTAATTCTTAAGCCTCTTAATTCTTCCAATCTTTTTTACACATCTATCTTGTGATGGATGTGTAAAAACCCCGCATTCAGCACCTAGCAACAGGGCAGGTAAGTTGAAAGCAGGCACATGTACTGTACCCACAAGTTTATTATTTTCATCATCATCAATATTATTATCATTATTATCAATATTATTATTATTACTATTATTGCAGCCTACTTTTTCACTAAAATGTAAATTGTAGTTTTCTAGGTCATAGAATTCTTTTTACCTTGCTAGTAAATTTTTCTTTACCAAGTAACTTGTCTGCTTTAAACTGCTCCTGAACTGAGGCCAAAAGCAGTTGATCATGGCCTTCATTCTTAATTGGGCTATCGTGCTTTCCTCCAAAAAAACACGAAGATATAGCTGCTCTAAGCTCATCTTGTTCTTTCTTTTCAACACTTGGCATGAAGGTAACTAAGCAACAGTGAGCAACTGAAGCTAGTTCTTTAAACAAAGGAAGGTCTACAAAGAAAAATAACACTTTTCGTCTAAAAAATGCAAAAAATGACATTTGATTAAGTTATCAACAAAAAAATTAGGTGGTAAAGGATCATATTAATCTTAGTTTAAAAGTAAAATAAACTATTTTTTCTTTGTGTAAGTTATATAGAGATATGCTCACAAAATTTACAAATTTATTGCACAAAAATTACAAAATTTAATCAGTGAAAAACACTTTCTTTCTTTCACAACAATTTCAATTAACCTAAACAGGAATTTTTCTTTGTGCACAGTATACAAAGATATAATCATGCCAGTATATAAAGTAGTCCCAAAAAATTACAAATTTATTAGCAAAAAAATACAACATTAATTCAGTGTAAAATTACTTTTTCATTTCTTTGACAACCAAGGCAATGAAGTATCGATCTCCGATAGTCTTGTGTTTGTAAATATGTGGACAAGGAATGACGGTAGTCTGCAATTGTGGGGCGAAAAGGCTATTGTAAGGGGTATAAAATAAAACGACTACGATAAAAATTTCATCCAATGCGTTTGAGATGGCATAGTGAATACCTATCCTCGCACGAAAGAAATTGAATGTTAAGACTTTATTTCCATTGGAAACAAAGCATAATTAAGTATCGTGAAGGTCTATCTTTCAATCTACCGAATTCTATTATACTTACAGGCCCCGATTTTTGCTTACATTTAAGCAATAAAAAAAACAACAACAAAACTTACCCTCCTTTCGATTTAGGCCAAAAGAGGCGGGAAGACTTAGTTCACTGCTTTTTTGTAAATAAAGTCTTATGGCAAGTCCAAGGGTAGATTGTACAATTTTCAAATTCAGTTTTATACCACGCCTTCTCATCACCTTAATTTTTAGAAAAAGGAGAAAAAAACATTCCGTAACGATGTCAGAAAAAATTATTTAGCACAATCTAAAGATGAACCGCTTCAAATAAAGGTTACATATATTTATGATATCGATAAAATAACTACTAAAAATGTTTACACTTCTCGGGTGGCGATGACACGTAAAAAATATAGACGATCCTTTCATTTCTCTTGAGAGGTTGTAAGTTGTACGGATAGTTGACTAACAGCTTCAAGGTCAACTGGCCTTGCCCTCTACTTGACAGTGACGGTCAGGTACTAAAAGCGCATCTCCAACTACATGTGATTAAAGTAATGATAAAGGGATAAACTAGTGCAGTACAGCAGGAATTGAAAAAACCCAGAACACTTTGCCACTTGACGCATCGTTAGTATCTTTTGTTGAACGATGGTGTCAATCATTTAAAAATGATAATTGTATCTAATGTATATAATATTTAACACAATATACATATTTATATAGCTACTTTAAAGGAGCAGAGAAATGGTCAATTATTTAATAAGGATGGAGACCTAGTTATGAGATTATAACACAAAGGTAATAGATTTGTCATTGTGAGTAAAGAGACTGACGTTAAGAAGGCTGAGGAGCAAAAAGCAACAAGCTCCCTTCGAAGGCTTGATTCGGACTCCACAAGTAAACCTGTCGCTAAAGTGCAAAAATGGAATGACAGGTGGCACGAAGAGGAGATCTTACAAATGAATGGACGTATGGCATCGTAAACTAGAGTACAAAGCCTGCCAAAGATTCAACCATTTATAAAACGCATAAATCTGAAATTCTGGTACGTCTGTCGGCATCTAATTATAATACTGCAATTGAAAATTTGGATGGCTATATTAAAATGGTTTGTGCTCCTTTCATTAAAAATACGAAAATCCTTATGCAAGATACTGGTAATCTTTTAAATATAATCCAAAAATTAAATAGATATGGTGTTCTAGATGATACAAAATTCATCTTGTTTATTTTAAAATAGTATTACATGGTGCTTTCCACTCCACGAAAGTGCCTTGAGAAAGATACTCAAGTTGTGCAAGAAGCAAATGCATGATCCATTATTTTCATAATTTGCAACGAATTAAAATATCAATATTATATATACAGTAAGAAATAAACTGTTAAGGCTCCTTTATTTTGTATTATTGAATAACCTTGAGACTGGTGATGGTCTCAGCAACTATGCTATACTTACTGTTTTTGCAGTGGTTTGAACACTCTGGAACTCTGGATTATCACAGTCTTGTAGTTTTAGAGGAGGAGAAGTTCATTACTGCGCTATGTTTTATCGCTCTAATGACAACTAATGGGGCCTTTGTATGGAATGAAAATATTCAGAGGTTTAAAAGGGAAATGATGAGCTGCGGAATACTGAAAGACCTGCCTGCAAACTGAACTATATAAATATACCTTACCATATTGTATATGAAAGTATGTAGATATATTGCCTAATATACTCTGGTAAAAGAGCTTCTATATAATAGATAACATAAATTAGTTGCCAATATTAAAGTTGCAAAAAAGCATATATGTAGGTCTGAAATTATCTTTCTATTTATGTACTTTAGATAGAGGAAGGTGACGAGACTAAAAAGGGGAAGAGGTAGAGAGGGCTGGAGGACATCTGAAATTGGCTAACAAATGTTGAAATAGACACCTAATAATCAGACTTAACTATAAAAAAGTTAAAATATAGTCTCACCTTATCTTCTAAAAGGGTCTTAAATATGCAAATTTTTGAAGCAATTGATTTCCAGTGCTTAAAACCAGATGTCAAAACAAGCCCTTGGACAATGGTTTCAAAGTCTGGCATGTAGAATGCAATACAACGCGATACCTCCTACAAAAAGAAATTTTAGGAGAAAATGTACAATAAAAAAAAATTCAAACGAAAATGCATGTAATCTTTCAAAATCCATGTAAAACAACTACTCAGCACAGTATAGCACAACAGGCATAAAGATATGAGGGGCAGGTTTTCTGCTTCCTTCAAGGCCATATTCATTAGCATAAAAAATAATCCATAACATATTCAAAGAACATCAAGCACTTTGAATAGCTTAAGTTTTTTATTTAATCAAACAAGTGCAATGGAATAAGTCCACAATAACAGATTATTTGTAACCTTTCAAATCTACCAATTTTTAGAACTAAAAGCGAATCTAGTTAGTTACATGTTATTTTTCATTTCATTACAAGTGATTTAAAAGAAATATCTCTTTGGTGATTCCTTGAAAATAAAATCTTCTTTTAATTAATTGTATGCTATAGAATATTTCTTTAAGTTCCGTTTTATTAGGTTATTAATTCTCATTAGCTACTTACATGATCGTTACTATTGCTTTACTATTTTATATGTTGTTTACTATTTCTTTAGAAATACCTGTTACTTATTTAGATATTCACTATTTACTATTTCTTTATAAAAAAACCCCTTCATTTGCTTACGAAAATGCTATTTATCATTTCTTTACAACCATTTATTTATTCGGTTAAATGTTTGCTATTCCTTAACAAAAACAATATTATTTAAACTGCAACCTATTTTTCACTATATCTTTAATGTTATTTAGTTCATTATGTACCAGGTTGTAGCATAAGCAACAACAAAGTTAGTGGACACTCTCCGTTAAAACTATCACAGACGCCTAAGAAAACGGGACACAATTCTTCCTTTATATGGCATGACATACCCATAAATAATAGGTAAAGGCTAATCATATGTTCGCTAATGTCAAGTAATTGAATTCTCATTGGCCAAATCGGTTAACAAAGAGACTTTTCATGCACCAATTACGTACCCTCAAATTATCAGGAATCTCCTTATAAGTCATTGTTGTATTTCTCGTAGTCATGACCAAGCCATATTGAGAATTGACGTTCAATAACTTGCCACCAAATCGAATGACACCCAACATCTTTCGACTTCCATAAAGTTGGATATCATCGTTTTCTCTTTGAGAGGTATTGTTTGACTGAATATTAATGTTGGAAACCGTTTGCAATGGTGGTAACACTGCTGGCTGGGATCCATTTCGTCTGTTCGGTATATCAATGATTTCAGCTATCGACTGTCGTCTAATGTCTTCGTTTAACTACAAGATAAACAAAAATAAGTATTTCAAGCCAGTTTGAAAAAAACCCTCAGAAAACGAGGCAATTTATACAGCACAGCAATGAACACAAAGCTACAGCAATATTGTAATGACAGAGAGTTTTCCCGATAAAAAACTTAATTAAAAGTATATAATATTTACTGAGAAGTACAATTTTATCAAATGCGTCACAAGGTCAGATGGATATTAATTAACCTGCAGAATTAATGAAAGTTCAATGATAATAAAAATTCCCATGTTTTCTTTCTGCTGTTTTATATCTTACTTTCGTTTCTTCACTTCTTCAAAATAAAAAATGCATACCTTTTTTTTCCTGGAATATTGTGGAAGGTTTTCTCCTTCTGAAGCAAGAGACAAGACAGTATTTTCTCGCTCCAGCTTCCTAACTTCCTTTTTCTGAAAAAAAAGTCAAAATTAGAGGCGAAAATTAATAAGGAACAAAATTCAAACGTATTTTTTATAATTCAAAAGGGTTTTTTTAGAATATGACGAAAAGAATGTCGAAATGTTAATGTTTTAAAACGGTGTCCAATAACGTATGCAAATATCAAATAGAATATATATATATATAATATGCATAATATATAATATATATAATATTATAAGACTAATGTAAAAATATTATTTCATTTTATTTTCCTTAATAAAAATGTGTCCTAGCTCGAAAGTTTACTGGATCTACATGCTAATATACGCATATGGGATTAAAAGTAGAATGGGACATTTTGCGGAATAGGGTAGCATATAAAAAAGCTATTGGGCTTATTTTACTTACAAGAAGATACATTGACATATAATACAATAAAAATAGAATACATTGAAAATACCATGAATGTGCTCATTTCTTAAGAGAACGTAAAGTGCAAGTGGTCCTGAGAATTCATCTATTATTCAGTATAGTATCCGAATTTTTAACGAGTTTTCTTTTTCCTAGATACTTATGCAAAACTTATTATAAAGAAAAGGATTAAATATTTGTGCAGATAGTATAATATAGACGGAGAGGATTTGGCATTCCAGAAGCGTGAAAAACATGTCAGCACCAAACTGTATTCGAACCAGTGCCTTTGGCTACCATCCCCAAATACTCTACCAAATGAACCATCAGAAGGCGTTCTTAACCAGATCAGTTTTTTAACCATACCTTTCACCTAAAAGTGCCGTTCTTTCTCCAGGTCCATATCCATAGGCATCTCATCCCAATCCGGCATATAGAACTGAATCTTCCACAGAGTAATGTCCTCGGGTATATAGAGCTGAATCTTCCATAGAGTAACGTCCTCCCTCTTAAGGTGAGATAAACTGTTCCCGACATATATAGAGGGCACTTTCACAATTATTTTGGACCTCTGTGTATGTTGGAAACAGTTGATCTGACCTTGGAAGGAAATCGTTTTATATATTTGTCTAATATTTGTGTTCAACTTTTTATGTGTATAATAAAAACTAGCACAAAATTTCATACCTTTGCATCTCGTGTAATTAAATGACTTTCACTTCCCATTTCAAGAAAGTAGGTTGCTTGTTTAATTTCATCCAAGTACTGTGCTAATACTGACATTCCTTCAAGGCGTAAGGAATCTACATTGTCAAGGAGAAGAAGGGTACCACTTTGCAAAGCACCACTCAAGAAAAATATTATCTTTGACAATTCAGTGTGCTCGGTGCAATTGAACGTAACCATATGATTTGCAGTTACCTGTAATACAAACACGAAGATCACTGATTGTGTTATTTTTACAGTGGATGGTACGGAAGCCGCTACTTGACAACACACATGAACATGCATAGACACACACACACACACACACACACATATATATATATAAATACATGCACATACATACGAACTTTTGTATCTATTAAGCCACGATTTTCGTTAACATGGATAGTGGGTGTATAATTGAAAGAAGACAAAATGAGTTTCAGAAAAGAAGTATTAATTGTAAGTTTCGTAAATACGCCAAAACTGTAAACTTGAGTTCTTATCATTTATGTAAAACTAAGCTGTGGGCATGTGTATGTGAACGTGTGTGTATGCTTTTCCGTATGTATCCACAAGTCCTCGGCATTTCTCGAGCACAGTTGTACATTTTAGTGTGAAATTGAGGAGGCCCAAGCAAATCACATAACGGACCCCGTAACTGATCAGTATTACGTGCTATGCGCCAAAACCCGTATATTTTAATGAAATACAACCTGGTGTATTTTTAAATGCCAAAGATCCCTTAGATGGTCTATAATAGTGTGTACGGTAAACGTACTTTTTGCCCAGGCAGACGCATGGGATTGGAATCCAAATCAAAATGCAAATGAAAATCATATTCATAACCAAGTTCATATTTTAAAAAATACATTAAAAATTTATTCTATGAAAAGCTAGATAGGATTCGCACCATCAAATCGTTATTCTGAGATCGTAGCTAACAGGTTTTCTATGCAATTGCTTTCAATGTCTGGATTTCGGCGGAACAAAATCGTATTGTTTTAAAGGGACAAATTATGAAATTAATTCAATCCTTTACTCACAGAGTACAGTACCAGCAGATCAAGAGAGAGTTAATTTATCATAAATACTGTATAAAAACAATTGACAATATTCAAGCACAAATTCTTAGTCTCAAATATACGCCTGAGCACTTACACCAACCTTTTCAGTGACACTAACATACATATGTACCCTGTCCGTTAGTGAAGCTGTCTTTACAAGTCAAACCTTGTAACTATTAGTATTTCCATGTTAAGGTCTTCTGTTGTCCAAGAAAGGAGAATCAAACCGTACAACTATCCAAGCTTTTAATATGGAATACAAAAAGAATTTGATGGACATCAAAATATGATGCCTCGGTAATCAATAACGAGTAAGACTTTGCATCGGAATATCAAGGCACAGAAGGCGAAATAATGAAATACCATGGTCTCCAACTCAGGTAAACAACCTAGCATAAGACCGTAAAACAGGTTGGTAAAAAAAATAAGGCTATTTGGAAAACCACCGTACATCAAAACAGTATGTATTTATTTTTATCCACTCAGTCGCTCAATCCACTTTTTATTCATCGTAATTTTCACTTCACACCTCGCTTGCATTACTGACTGTGCCCATCGAAAAGAAAAACAAGTCCTACCTTGGAAAGGTGCGATATGACTGCTGTCTTGCCTGTTTGGCTGGGTCCACTAAGGACAGCTCCACAATGATTTCTAATAGCACATAATATATTAAGAAGTATTCTGTCAGTAAATGGCGAGATGCACATATGTCCAAACGGACTCACGTATTCGTAACCATAAGAATATGAAAATCCGAGTTGCTCCAGTCTCAAGTTGTTTACCTTAGCATTGCTATAATACCCTACAAAAAAGCCAAAAAAGAAAAAGTATTATGAGAAATGCTGAAGCCAATAACTACTTTTAAATAAGAAAGAGAAAAATACTCGCTGCTTCGTTGAGGAGCAAGAGTCCAAAGGGGAATCTTACTAGAAGACTATTGCCCTTTATCTGTTTCACAATCTAGTAATATCTTCCAATGAGCCCAGGCATATAGTGCTAAATCTTCCAATCAGCTCAGACATATAGGGCTGAGACTGTTAATACATTTTTTAGACAGTCCTATTTTAAGAGGAGTCGATGCTAACAAGGGTGAAATTTCACGTCATAATCTTTGCGATCCCCAATATTATAATGTAAGCGGTGGCATGGGTTCCTCAACACCCACTAGCTCACATTCTCCTACGTTCCTTGGTGTGTATACAAGTATCACACATTCGTGTGGATAATGAGCACTGTAATCTACCATCGGTTTCCTTGTAACTTGGTCCATTGGTTTTGTTTTATCCTTTCTCCACCCTAAGTCTTGCCAAATACCCTCTTGCACACTCTCTTTAAAACGAACATTGGGGATAGAATCAAGCTCAAGTATGAGTTTTTGTACTCTATCTCATGTGGGTCCATTAGGAAATCCCCAGTTGGCAAAGTTATTTCACTTCTTATTTCAAATGTCGACTACGTTTCATTGTCATCAAGGCACACTTTGAAATCTCAAATTATATGTTGATAGCATCACAGCATAGACAACCAGTCACTACCAATGAGTTATTTGATTTTCATTCCTTTAAATGTTATTATTATTATTACTATTATTATCTCATTATCAATATTGTTATCATGATCATGATCATTATCATTATCATCTTAGTTTATAGCATATGCACTTAATACCGCTTTATTCCTCTTGGGCTAGAAAACAACTAGCAGCCAAAGGCCAAGAGGTTTCTTTCTCCTTGCATTTCTAAAGCTTTTCTAAGAATCCTAGCTGTTCCTAATAAGGCTGACTTTTGTATTATACCAATGTCTAACTCAATATTTATCATGTCAGTCCATCTCTTGAAATTTTTGCTTACACACCCCAAAGCTCCAACAACAATTGGTACAACACGAGCATTCTTCAGTGACCAAAGCCGTTTCAATTCAATTTTTAGGTTTTGATATTTATCAATCTTTTCCTGTTCCTTATCATGTACCATACAATCTCCTGGTACACCAACATCAATAATGATACAATATTTGCTTTTCTTATTAACCACAATTAGATCAGGTCTTCTGGTCTCAATAACATTATCACACTGCATGTTAATATCTCAAATCAATTTCATGTTATCACTTTCAACTATTCCCTCCGGGTAGTGCTCATACCACTTCTCCTTCCTTTCAAGACCATATTTTTCACATAATTTCCAATTGATTAGTTTAGCAATGTTATCATGCCTCCTCTTGTAATCGCGTTGAGCAAGCTTTTTGCACTCACAAATTATATGCTGTACAGTTTCAACCTTTTCACCACACATTCTGCACATCAGATTTTCTGTTGTTTTGTCGATCTTATGTTTAATATAATTTGTTCTGAGTTCTTGCGCCGCAAATATCGTTGCTTCTGTTTGTACTTTCAAGTCACTATGGGCAATCCATTTCCAAGACAATTCTCTATTTACTTCTTCAGGCATTTCACGATCGAACTGCCCACACATTCTTTTTTCATGCCACTTAGATTTTAGTTTAGTTTGATTTTGTCTCTTAAATTCTTCTTTCTCTACTAAATTGTCAGTTCTAATTATGCTCATTTATTTATATCATTTAAAAGCAACTCATCTGACTCACGAACATAAAAACGAAAGTTGTTTTCTTCCAATCTTACACATGTTTCAATCCCAATCAGGCCTCTTCCCCCGTCTTTTCTTTTCAAATATAACCGATCAACATCACTCTTTGGATGTAGAACCCCATACATCATTAAGGTCTTTCTCGTCGTTCTATTTAACTTCTTCAGCTCATCACTTTCCAATCTATGGTTCCTGCCCCATATCTTAAGAGTGAAACTGCCCAGGTATTAATAGCTTGGATCTTAATCTTAACATTTAATTTAGATTTTAACACCAACCTCGACGGTCATTTATACTCAGCTACTATCTTAAGTTTCATCTCTTACTTTTCGACCTCAGGCTGGTCTCTCCCTGAGGAACGCGTCCCTTGCTAAAACTCGCGACGGACGAGGCGGTATGATTTCTTGTTTTTATAACATATCTCAATGCATTTTAGCCTTACTGCCAGGGGCCTGGGTATTCCAGTGGCCAAATGGTATTTCAGGCCGCCTGGTATTTATTATTATTATTATTATTATTATTATTATTATTTATTACTATTATTTACTTAGTATTAATAATAATTTTTGTACGCACATCAACAAATGTAGCTACAAGTTACTGCAACATTTGACATTTTATGACTAAAAATCGGGGTTTATTAAAAACCTTTGGTCCAATGTATTGTATCGATCACTGACCATCCATGATATTCTAAATTGACTTTGGGTCAACGGCACAAACAGGTTTTAGTTTTTTGTGCTAATTATTGTGTTTGAAATTGTAAAGTAATATTCAAATTGGGGTTTTACGTTCCCAAAAATAACTTTTTGCACAATTTGACATATCTTTATCTTCCAGAATCCATCCTGTTTATTTCAATATTCTATGGAGCAGCACCTACCATCAAATAAGGTCGACGCTCGAACGATGTTTTGTAACTGGTTTGTGTTTTAGTGACAGAAGGCTTAAGTTGATGAAAATTAAGGTAAAATGACAATACCATGAACAGTATTCACTGTCGTCAGGCTACTGAAATGATTAGATACGGCTATTTTATACTTTGGTAGTGCGGACGTGAATGTAGACAGGGCTGGAGTTGTTTCGGGAAGTGGCGGCATACCTATGTTGTGCTTGTTGGCCCTTGGTGTGTTGTTGATAATGCCGTGGTTTCAAATGCTTGCATGAATATTTCAGCAATGACCGAGGGTGTAGGGGCACCCATGGGTACACCAACTGTATGGGAAAGGTACGTTGATGATGTCTTTACAATCATCAAAAAGGATCACCTACAAGGTTTCTTTGAACACGTCAACAGGATGCACTCAAATATCACATTCACCATGGAGAAAGAAGAACGAAGAGAAACGGATGTCCTGGATGTCCTAGTAAAGAGGCAGGCAGATCACAGTATTTCCGTTACCATCTACAGGAAACCAACTCACACTGACCAGTACCTCAACAATGCATCACACCATCCAATCTCAGCTCGAAATAGTGTCATCACCACCCTGTTAGGAAGAGCAAGAAGCATTATTTCTAACCCACATGACCTCAGAAAAGAAGAAAGACACCTTCAAAGGGTTCTCTTATCCAATGGATACCAAGCTAAGGATGTCCAGAGAGCCTTACACAGAACCACTGGACGTAATCATGAAGATAAAGCACCCCTGAAACGTATACGTCTGCCTTACATGAAGAATACCAGTGAGCACCTAAGACGAGCCCTCCGACAACACAACATTCAATGCTCCTTCTTCACTACATCCACCTTAAGGAAGAGCCTCTCAAAACCAAAAGACCTAGTTCCACTTGATGAAAGGAACAACATAGTCTACAAACTANAAAGACACCTTCAAAGGGTTCTCTTATCCAATGGATACCACGCTAAGGATGTCCAGAGAGCCTTACACAGAACCACTGGACCTAATCTTGAAGATAAAGAACCCCTGAAACGTATACGTCTGCCTTACATGAAGAATACCAGTGAGCACCTAAGACGAGCCCTCCGACAACACAACATTCAATGCTCCTTCTTCACTACATCCACCTTAAGGAAGAGCCTCTCAAAACCAAAAGACCTAGTTCCACTTGATGAAAGGAACAACATAGTCTACAAACTACAATGTAAGGACTGTCCTGCCTCATACATAGGTGAATCAAAGCGTTTCTTGGGTCAAAGAGAAAAAGAACACAAGAGAGAAAGAAAGGTGACGCCAAGAATCATGAAATAGCCGAACACTGCTGGACACACGATCATACCTTTGACTGGACTGGGAAAGGTAGCCTGACGATGGGAGAAGTATCTCTCAAAACGTAGCTCAGAAAAAGCTTACGACTCATGACATGATAAAGCTCTTACATCTATGGCTTCCTCTGAGTCCATAAAGTTCAGAATTTTCAAGAGTATTTACTGTGTTAAAGTTCATTTTGCTTCAGTTTCAACCGTCTTAACGTTTTCTTGTAGGTTTTTTTTAATAGCAAGTTTAATTTGGGGTGTGGTTGACCTCCACATCTAGGTATTTGTAGTTTAATGTAATTTAATTCAGCTATCCACGAAGTTTATTAGATTTTTTTACATTTACTTCCAAAAATCTTTTAGAAGTACCGAACAGCACAGCTTTCTTTTTACCAGATTTATCTTGATGCATCTTCACCTTTCCTTCTCTTGTTGTAAGTAAAACAAGAGAAGGAAAAAAAATTATTTTTGTTCCGTACTATCAATATAAAGAAGCAAACACAAAATGACATTACCTCTACTTCCTTCCTTGTTCTTCTTCGTAAAGACGGCGTCGCCCTGATTTATATCAACTAGAAATTTAGGAATAAATTTCCATTCCCACTGACTGCTACTTCCACTGACACTTATGGCTGTTGCAAAGAAAAATATATCAGTCAATGTTGAAAACTACAAAGGTGATGTATAACAAACTACAAGCCCTTTAAAAAGTTCATTGAAAAAACTGCAAAAGAAAGAGTATGCCACAAGAAACTTTTCCCTTGAGCTTAATTTGAAAACTCAAACAATTTAAAGGGCTTCAGAATTATTATTATTATTATTATTATTATTATTATTATTATTATTATTATATATATATATATATATATAATCAGATGTATGAGTAAGAAAAACTCTAACTTTACAGTACTCAGAGTTTTTCTTACTCATACATCTGATTATATGATAGCTCCTACGTTTTAATGTAGTAGAGCACTGTTGTTGATGACATTTCATATTCATTTGTTAATATATATATATATATATATATATATATACATATACATATATGTATATATACTTTTTGCGTTTGTTGTATATAATTATGAAAACCGCTGTGAAAAATGCAAATAGAAAGAACAAAACCCAAAATGATAATAATAATAATAATAATAATAATAATAATAATAATAATAATAATAATAATTCAAGTCCTGGGTATTGACATTAAACTGCATCCGGTTGTGGAGTTTCGACGTGGGCGAATGAGGTTACCCTTTGTCACCACTACCTCCAGGTCACCCTTGGGCAAGGTGTAGCACCTGTCAGCCTACCCCGAGACTTTAAAATACCGAATTGGCATTCGGCGGGGTTAAGTCTGCCTCATGAGTAGGGGGGGTTCTTTAGCCTTGGTTGGCAACTTCCATAGAGATGTTGTCTCGATAAAAATACTGGTGGTTGTGACACCTTATCACCACTACCCTCTATTTGAGTGAAATGAATACAAATAATATTGAAAATAACGGCGTGAATGGCACTGGAGCAGATCGTGAAGGTGCCTCGCCCGGCAGGTGTCCCCTGGTTCGACAGCG
>RDPX01000028.1:2549253-2559653 GCA_003991215.1 Morbakka virulenta | reverse complement strand
TGAATTAAGATACCGACGCACAAAGCTAAAACATGTTAAGAATAGAGATGCAAAGATACGTAACAACAGAATGTTTCAAGAGGATCAAGGCATGTTTTACAGAAAGACACAAGAGAGAAAACAAACAAAAGGCAAGGTACCTGAAATGGAGAAGTTTGAAGAATTTTGGGCTGGTATATGGGAGGATGAAACTCCAACCCCATACAGGAAATGGATGAAAACAATAGCAAATAAAATAAGAGAAAAGGTCACGGATGTACAAGCCTTAATAATTGATGAGAAGAAACTTTTTGAGGCGGTCAGAAAAAGAAAGAATTGGTCTGCTCCAGGAATTGACGGCATTCAAAATTTCTGGTGGAAAAAGCTTAAAGGTGCATGGCAATCCATGGTGAGATGTTTCAACCAATGGATTAAACAGCCTGATGCCATACCTATATGGATAACACAGGAAAGGACAGTACTGTTACCGAAGTCGGAAGATTTGAGTAACGAGAAAACTTATAGGCCCATTACATGTCTTACCACTTGTTACAAAGTATTCACTGGCATGGTAGGAAACTACATGAAAGAACATGCAGATAGGAATAGCATCTGGGGCAGGAGTCAGCTTGGAACATGTTCAGGAGTCCTAGGAACAGTTGATCAATTGATCATAGATAATGCCATTATGGATGAAGTGAGAGGTTACCAACGAAATGTAGCAGTGGCATTTTATGACTATCAAAAGGCGTACGACATGGTCAGACATGACTGGATTATCAGTGTATAGATGCATGAAAGTGCCAGAAAATATTATCAGTGTCATCAGTAAACTAATGGAAGGATGGTCACTAAATTAGAAGTTACAAAGAATGGAAAAATCATCACAAGCCGTATGATAAATTTTAAGAAGGGATTTTTGCAAGGTGACAGTTTCTCGCCAATTGGATTTTGTCTGACAGAAGTTCCAGTGGCAATACTGATTGAGGAAACTGAAGGTTACAAAATGGGAAACAAAGATGGCGAAAGAGTAAAAAGAACACATAGTCTTTTTATTGATGATTTGAAGATCTACCAAGAAAGCCATCAAAAACTCGAGATTGTCAAAGAGATGATAGTAAAAGCGAGTATGGACACTGGAGCTTGCTATGGAGTAAATAAATGCGTGGAAATAGTTTTCAAAAAAGGGAAAATGGTTAAAGGAGATGGGTTGACAGTGATGGAAGAAAAGATGGACGCGTTTGACCCAGACAAAAACGAAATTTACAATCTCCTGGGGTGTGAACAAGCGGATAAAATCGATGTAAAAAGAGTAATGGAGAGAGTGAAGAAAGAAATCCGAAAGAGAATGAACCACCTGGTAGGACTTAACCTAAATGATCAAAACTTGATGAAAGCTATAAATTCCCGTGTAATACCAGTGGCAGGGTACGTGATGAATGTAATTCATCTTGGTAAAGGAGAAATAGACGAACTAGATAAAATTGTGAAAAGTATTCTACGGAGAGAAGGTTTCCATGGAAGACAAACAAGTGATGAGAGATTATACGCAAACAGGTGCGATGGTGGAAGAGGGCTTAAAAGTTTTAAAGACGTGTATGACGAGACAAAAACAAGAGTAGCATGTTATATGGCAACATCGACTGACAATTGGATCAGGGTAGCGTGGAAACATGAAATGAATAAAGAGCATTCTTTATTAAAGAGAGATGCGGAAGGAGCAGTGAAAAGGGTGGCTGTAGATGTAACATTTGATGAAGGACATGAAACAATTTGTAAAAAGAGATTTGATGATTGGAAAAAGCTGAAGAAGCAGTTACATTCAAGACAAAAAGGAAACCGCGAAATAAAGTAAGCAGAGAAACCACTGCAGAGCGAGATTACATTGAGATACAAGAAGGAAGATTACGTATGGTTAAAGTGCAATACAGATCCAAGAAAAACAGCATCAATATTCACTTTACAGGAGCAGATGGTGGAATCAAGAGCGTGGAAGAAGATAAGAGGACTCATTGACACCGATGAATGTAGGTTGTGTGGAGAACAGCGAGAGACAATACAGCATCTCCTGTCTGGATGTAAAAAGCTTGCAGGATCAGAATACGTGAAACGGCACAACAATGCACTCAAAGTTTTGGCAGTTAAATGGGCAACGGAGAAAGGATTACTTCCAGAAGGAACGAAGTGGTACACCCAGAGATGGGAAAAAGGTAAAGTGTTAGAGAATAAAGGCAAGAAGCTGTATTGGGATTGGGAACACCGAATGAGAACGAACTGCACCGCGAGGAGACCAGATCTTACCTTAGAAGATGGAGAGAAGAAAACAATTTTGCTAGTCGATATGGCATGTCCAAACGAAATGAACCGACATCTTAAACGAGAAGAAAAGATTAAGAAATACGAACAATTATGTTTTGAGATACGTGAAAGACGGGAAGATTATAACGTAAAAATGATTCCAATAGTTGTTGGATGTCTCGGTGGAGGAATGAAAGAACTGAAAACGGACATTCAAAAAATCTTTGAGTTTGATAATGAGAAAGAACTCCAAACATTATTGATAGAAATCCAAAAGACAGTACTTTGGGAAAGCGAATCGATCATCAGAAAAGTGTTATCGGGACTATTGACTTAAGGTGTCTTATGTGAAGCTAACAAAAATTGGTAGCTAAAGCCATCCAGGGCTGCTCAGGGTAGTAAAATGGTCGGATTGTTACCCATAAGCTACCGTGAGCAGGATTGGATGATAATGGCTGACTTTATAATTTTCATTAGTATCTTGTAATTTGATATATAGGATGGAAATTGTATTGTTAGTTAATCCAATAATAATAATAATAATAATAATAATAATAATAATAATAATAATAATAATAATAATAATAATAATAAAGTGAACAAAACAGATAAAAATTAGACTTTGTCCCTATTACGCAAAATCTTAGCATTGAAAATATTTCTTTTTTTCGTATTATTGTAGGTGAAGTCAAACAAAATTCCTGTATTTAAAGACAGGTGGTTAAGGCTATAATTTTATTCATTCTGATTAGAAAAGACAATTCTTGCCACGTTAAACCAAGGTTCCAGGACCGAGTTTCACTCATTACCACGGATGTTGTTCTCATTGGGTGGTAACGGTGGAATATAATAAGAATAACAGTATTACGTGGTACGATACAAGTGAAAATAAAGTAGTATTAATGGTAATATTGAATAGAAAATAAATGAGATACAGCTATACAACTTAGTACCGTTTTATTTATTGCTATTGCACTAAATAAATTATAATCCCCAGCGGGAGATTGTACACATTGCCAGTAAAAGAAGGAAATTAAAAAAATGTCATTTTGGCTTTGTTGGGTAGGCGGTTAAGTCCCATACAAAACGTCTAGACACTCAGTGAAAGGGGCTATGAAGAAAAGAAAATCTTCAACGAATGTAATAAATTCATTTTAGACTTGGGAGAATTCGGGGCATAAGAAAGAACAAAATAAGTAGAAGAAGGTGGATTCCATCGTCAGGCACCTGAAGAAAAGAAGCTACAATTGTAGAAGGACAAGAGGAAGCGCAACACTATTTGGGTAAAGACGCTGTGAGTAGCGAGTCAGGCGAAATGAGATAACAAAGGGAGAGTAGAGCTATTCACTTCCTCCAAAAACACCAACAAAAAAGAAACAAATATTTATACATTAAAGAAAGATAATGGAAGTAGAAAAAACTGTTTACTACTGACCACAAATTAAAAGATATTCAAAACTTACCCTTAGTTACCTCGATGTGATGCATTGTCTGTAGAATGGAACTTTGCAGGAATAACTTCGAACGTGCCGAACAACTATTTCTGCTCACCATTGTTTTCTGTTGAAGCAATGTAATACACTCATCCAAAAAACTTTGAAGAGTATTTCTAAATATGGAAAAAGAAAATAAACTTTTAAGGTAAAAGAAAGATACACAATACTTAAAGGATAACCTTTAAATATCTGAATAATGAACTACATATGTCCGAAACGGTCAAGCAATTTATGATGCCTCAAGACTATTAAGAACAAGTTAGCTCAAACAATGGCATATTATTATCATTTAGCCTTCAACTAAAATTTAATCAGCAGTTCGAATTCCCATCAGTACTACATTGTTTATATCCAACGCATACAATCAACAATTCATTTTGCATTGCGTTTCACCCACTCACTCACTCACTCATTCACTCACTCATTCGCTCACTCATTCACTCACTCATTCACTCACTCATTCACTCACTCATTCACTCACTCACTCATTCACTATCCATAAAAAGTTACTGGACATATCAGACATGTGTATGACTCACTGCACAACAAAATATAATATTTCCAAAAGCTCTCGTTTCATCTACATTCAACTGAATTTTTGTTACATGCCATATTGATAACAAGTAGTTCCAACTAAAAAAGTTGGACTCACGTACTACTGGCATTGTTAATTAGGTAAAAAGTGGCAGTAATAAAATTGTCTGAAATATAAATGGCTACAGGACACAAAATATTTTAATCTTATTAATTAATAATATCACTACTGTTTCAAAATTTGGTTTAAGGTCTAAATTCCCTCACTAGTTTATTCTAAAATTACCCAAGTTTAACAGAAAATCTACTGTCAAATTAACAAGCATATAAAGTGAATGATTATCCTAAAGGTCTATTTGCTTGAACTTACTCCATAACTTTTTTCGACGATTTTCATCTTAATACGCAATAAAACCATACTGAGGGAAGTTTTTTCGCCGGGGAAAGACAAAAGTATTTGTACCCACCAAATACATATGGGTGATAAATGAAACTACCTTCTTTTTATAATTGTGAAGTGTTGAACTCTATATACATATATCTTGAAATGTGTTTACAAATGAAATAGATATTAATTCAAGGTAGGTTATCCTTACAATAATTTTACATTTCTCCAATAAATTTGCACTTCTTGCAAGCAAAAAGTTCCAAGCAGTAGTGAAAACGTCCAGGGTTCACTCTCCTCGATAGAGTATATCAGATAATCAATATTTACATAATTTTGCAATTTCAGAAGGGGCTACTAAAGGTTTGGTATATGCAAGCATTTAGCTCTGAATTGGTAGAAGGTACACCATCACCTGGTGTTTTTATCAAAGCAGTGTCTCTTGGTTATTACCGGACTCAGATTAAAACCCTTTTATCTGGCAAAAGAAAATCTCTAATAAAGCCAGATATCAACCTGGAATTTTAAAACTTTGCAAACGTCCCTTTAAAAATAAACTTTTTATTTAATATACTCACAATAACGACTTGAAATCTCGATTAGTCTTCTTTAATACATTAGCCACAGCATGGCTCCAAACAACTTCTTCTCCAACTAATGCCACTTGCAAAATAACATTATTCACAGTCTGTAGATTTTGTAAATCCTCTTCATTTGGTCCGTAACTTCTCGTATCCATCATGCCATTGCCAATATTTGAAGATTTGTTTGGTAAAAGGTCTAGTGGGAATGACAGATAATTCGAGGTCAATTAGCAATGTAGAAAACTCAAATTTTACCTAATATGGGCATGGCAATATATTTTCCAGCAAACATTGGCCACATGTAAACCAAGTAACGTGCTCAGGGAAAAACTCCAGCAAAATAAGAATATGCACTTAAAGTCAGATCCAGATTAAAGGTGTAATACCGAGCTGTAATTTACAACTAGTCCGTTTACATTTCTGTCACAAGTATAAAAGGGCCAACCGCTACAAAACGACATAGCCACCGTCTATGGAATAAAACTATAATTCATCCATACAATAAGAATAGGTAAAAGTTGCATTTAATGCCATAGGGAAAAATGTAAAAAAATATTTTAATTTCATTTGTAAACAATCATTGTGATATCATGCAGCTGTATAAATTCGGTATTTAATAAAGGTAACAACTAACTTTCACATTTAACGATGTTTGCAAACTTTGAAAAAATCTTGCAATATTTTTTAAAATGTTGATCTTATCAATGCGCCAAAAACTCAGCAAACACCAAAATTACTATCGTGTTTTACGTTTAGGGTTGTTTCACTATTCTCTGCAAGCAAAAAACTGTCTGTCTGTCTGTCTTGTCTGTCTAATTTCAACACATTCCAGAACATAAAAATTACAATTCTAATACAATTGGAGAGTACAAGAAGATTGCGTAAACAAAATGTGCTGCAGGAAATATCCTTTTTTCTAAGAGTGGCTTTCTTGGTTGTTGACTTGAGAGCTGAAAATCCTCAGTCACCTGGTTTACTTCAAAAACACGTTTCATTGCTGTGCTTTCCAAGACACCGTCATTTTACTTCTTTTTTTGTCTCATCATAGCATGGCGAGTTAAACAAGAGTTGTACATTGTAAACCACCCATTACCAAAAAGAAATATTGGAGGAAGTTGTGAAATAATGAGCTCCCCATTTAATAACTTCCGAAAATATTTGCTTTAGTAGTAAAGTTAAAAATAAATCGTTGCTTTTGTAGTCTATTCAATCGATACCCTCGAATTCGTTGTCTTTATTCAGTGCTGAAAGTATTTCGATGCAACGTACAGGTTTTCAGCAGGAGTAGAGCTTTTCTGTTACCGGTACATTTGCTACAAAAAGCTTTAAGAATGTTTTTTTTCATTGCATTCACTTATTTCAGACTATTCCATCTAAGGTAAATTCTACTTTAATATAGTGTACACCTTATTCTATCGAAATCGTTCTCCCTACATTACAACAAGTCTTCAAGTTCTGTGTTGACTTTCAGGCAAATACATTGGCACACCTTAATTTAGATTAGTTTTCCGCAAACAATCTCCTGTAGTATTTACCCGTTAACATCGCGCAGTATAACAAAATCCACACAAGATTATTAACATACAGCCGTTGACATTGTTAGATAGTATGCTCAGAGAAAGATCAAGATTGCCATTTAAGGCATTCCTATCAAGAGGTATACCTTTGAAGTAGTGCTTTGGTATTTTCTTTTCGAACGGCTTAAGTAGCCTTTCTTTAATTGACTGGTGTGAAGCATTGTAAACAGCATGAAGCATTTCTCTCTCAATTGCTTTAAACCATTTGTCGTTTTCAAGATCACACTTTATTACTTCTTTCAAAATTAACTTCTCCCCAAATTCCCCAACAAGTTCTTTTGTTTCTAAAAGATGAGCTAAATAAAAGAAAAAAACGTGTATTTAATCATATGAGATTGGAGAAAAATAGTTTCCAGACTTAAACAGTCCAATAGTATAAAATTTGACAGTATATATAACAAATATCAGAGGGTATTACTAGCGTCACAATTAACATCTATCGAAAACTGTTCACCTTATAGAAAGTATAATTCAAGTTATGACCCGGCTGTGCATCCCTGCAACTACGGCTAGCTAGTGACATTGAACAAAACCCTGACCCCCACACATATCCCATAAGCAATAAAATTATCAGTCTCTCATGCATGAAGTAGGTCAGTCCACAGCAATTTATGCAGAGGATAGGCGCATCTTCGGTGCACCACACTCAAAACACTAAAAAACCAACTTTCACTGAGCATGCATTTTCTACTGAAACACAAAAAACAAAACACACAACAAGCACCAACACAACACACACTTCCCACCTGACTTAACACTAACCATCCAACAATATACAGTTCACCGTCTCCCACACCCACCACCCATTCATTCACTACCAGAACACAAACACCGTCTCCATGCACTCCAACATTCCTTTCTGGCACACCTTTATCAAACACACAGAGAAATGCACCCACAAACATACCAAGTCACAATCGCCACAACATCAATATTCTAAAATTAAACAAAGACAGCATTCGCAATGAACACTTTGAACCAAAACACTACATGCACAAACAAAGGATCCAATGGTCATCATTCAAGACACAAAATTGAAAAATACACACAAAACACTAAATACCCTGAACTAGACTGCCATCGCACAAGAAAGAAAACATCGTGAGTGTGGAGAGCTCAACACATACAAATATCACAACATTTCCTACAAGGACAAAACACAGAACATCAGAAAACTAACAAAATGGACAGAGACATACAGACACATACCACACCAAGCACACTTCGGTCTCACTTTCCCACGCATTGCTTTCTACTCACCCCCCAAAAAGGAATATCGATCACATAAAAAACACGGACATACCTATCAGTAGACCCCCTTTCCATCGTAATATCACTCCGCACCTCACATGACACTTTCTCACACACAAAACATACCATTCCCAACTACAAGCGCGTTGCCTGGAATGAGTTCTTAATGAACACTGAGGCTCATTTCCAGGAGCTAAAACACACAGAGATAACATCACCACATATACTAAATAATACAACAACACAACTTAGCAACATAATAAACAACTCCAAACTACTCCAAACACAAAGAAAACAGATTCACTAAAGGACGCAAACAACAACTTCCACTAGATCTCACAGTAATATTCGCCACAACAGAAGACACCGTTAAAGTCACCAAACAACTCAAACAAAATCCAACACCAAACAAAATACTCCTCAGCCATGGGCATCGATAACATTTTAAAAATTCACTAAAACATTTCGGTCTCCATAAGATACGAACAATCACTAAGATAGTTAATGATTCATACACACACTGCATAATACCATACATTTGAAAAATAGATCAAACCATAATACTTCTAAAACCAAACAAAACATCAACACAAGTTGCCTTTTACAGACCTATAACACTACTCTATACACCATCCAAAGTAGAAGAACGCCATATCTTACTCAAGAATCACACCATATATATCACTGTCATCCACACAACACGGCTACAGACCACACCAATCTGCAATAACACTACTCACCAATCTCACACAAAAAATACAAAATGACATCAATTTAAGATGCCCTCTACAACGTACACTGCTAATCACAATAGACAAAAGTAAAGCTTCCGATACCATCTCCAGACCACTTCTATTTGTAAAATCTACAACACTACACCGCACCAAACGCTGGGTCGAATATTACTTAACAGCCAGGGAAGCTTTCGTACTCTACAACGGCAAGTCATTAAATACAAAAAACGCTCCCAGTGGAGTCTTAAGAGACTCCCTTCTATGGCCGCTCCATAGCAGACTATTCCAGCCCTGCCTGGCACTCTGCTATATCCAACACACAAATAAACAATCTACAAACTATCAAAAACACAGTACTCATAATTATCCTACGTAGTACACAATATAAGCTCATAATACACTTACACACCAAGCCAAGATTCTTACAGCTCGAAAACACTTGGTCATGAGAGACGCAAAATTCTTGGAATCGGTCACAATCAACACAAACTGGTCACGCTACTTCCAACGTGATCACCCTCCGACACACGAAGAAATAGTACACACATCACACTACACCATCATTTGAAACTCAATACCATCATTCTCAATCATTAGACAGTACAAGAAACACATCCACGGCAACTTTCTTCAGACAAGCACTCAACGACCTTCCCGACAATAAATACTAGAATCCCTCCAACCACTTTTATCTAGACAGAAACTTAGCCATCGTAATTCACTGAATATCCACAAACACCACATAGGCAACACCCATACCAACTTATGGCCACCCTACCAAGTTAGTCCCCACACATTCACGCATCTCGTAGAAGATCCCCGAACTTGTCAGCTATCAGACAACAACATAAAATCGAGAATGTCCTACAGTACTGGTCCGGTGCAGTTGGTCTGGTGCCCTTTCTGCATGGTGCAGGTTTCCATAGAATGATAAGGATAATGAATTGTAATCCCTACATATAATATAAATGCATCAAGTCCCTCGCAAATATAGTTACAAAACATGATAATGAAATGGAAAAACAAATGGAAACATTAAACTACACGTGATTTAACCGTTTTAACCTCATTTAGTTTGGGCAAGTAAAATTTATAAAGGAACAGTGCTGAAAGAAAGGAAGGCTAGTCTGATCCAGGTTATTTCAAACATAATGCAGAAAAAATCTTGAGCGCCTTGTACGTTCTTCAGACAAGGCAATCAAATCAATGTAAAAACACATAACAAACAAGGCAATTTTAATCAATTATAATAGGATTAACTACTCACTTTCTGTCTGTCTGTCTCTCTGTGCGTCTCTGTCTGTCTATCTGTCTGTCTCTCTCCCTCTCTCTCTCTCTCTCTCTCTCTCTCTCTCTCTCTCTCTCTCTCCTTCTCCCTTTCTTTCCTCCCCCACACCTTTCTTTAAACATAAAAAATACTATAAAAAAACAACAGTTACCAAGAAATACATACCATTCAGAGCTAAATCCAAATGGTTTCTCATGCTTGACAAAGTTCCTCGTCGCATTTCATATCGCACGTTTGAAATACCAGGACAACACTTGCGTACGAAGGGAATCAC